>PVIH01007505.1:21709-99934 GCA_004025045.1 Sigmodon hispidus
ATGAAAATCAAAATAACTTTGAGATACCACCTGACACCTGTCAGACTGGCTAAGATAAAAGACAGAGATGACAGCCTATGCTGGAGAGGGTGTGGAGCAAGAGGAACACTCCTCCATTGCTGATGGGAGTGTAAGTCTGTTGAGCTACTCTGAAATGCAATATGGCAGTTTCTCAGAAAACTGAGAATCAATCTCCCCAAGTACCCAGCAATACCACTTCTGGGTGTATACCCTAAAGACTCACAGTCGCACTCCAAAAAAGCTAGCTAGCAATGTGCCTAAGCCACAGGCTGAGCAGCATGTAATTAATACACGCATCTGAGTCATAGTTGGGTGTGCCAAGCAGCAGGTCCAGACCGTGGGGCTAGTCAGGGCCAGAAACTTCATTATTACACCCATCAAAATATCACAATGAATCCCATTAGTTTCTACAATTAATATGTACAAATTAAAAGTTTCTATTTGAAAAAAATCTTTGCAAGGAATTAAACCTTACTGAGAAATAAATCTTTGGCACTAATAAAGAGCTCTACAGGCTACCAACACAAACAAGGTACTCAATATAAGAACAGTCAGAACAGAGTCACTGTGGCACATCATTTAGGAACAGTCAGAAAGCAAAATACTGAAGTCCTAAAACTTTAAGATGAAAGGTTTAGTTTGAACACATTCTGCTTGAGCATAATCATACAGGTGGGATTTTTGTTCTTTCTCTTTTCTTATGTGATATCTAAGAACCTATTCTATTCTATCTCCCATCATGTAACAGTTTTATATTATGGGACTGAGTAAAAACTTTTGATAAATGAACTGACCTCAATACTAGACTATGCAAGATTTGAGTGTGGAAAAACATATCTACTTTCTCTACAAAATCATAACCAACTATCACTGGTCCTTTCCTTGCAAATCAAAACAAGTGATTTGAGTTATTCTATTAAATACAAAATAATTAGATAACAGCTATATTAAATTGAGGCACATGAATTAGAAATATTTAATAATTTTTAACTGAATAATTTGTCTTACAACAGCTTAAAGTTCATTTATATTATGTATTTTCATCAGCATCATATCTCCCTCCATGACCAGGCAATCCAGGCTCTCTCTATTACTTATTGTGACATTAAAATATCTGCCGTGCTTGCCTACAGTTCTGTTGTCTGTCTACCTTTTTGCACATTGTGGAAACTACTACAAGAAAAATCTCTATGTGCATGGGATTGAACGTGACAGTCCTTGCTGCATACCTTCTCTTCAAACCTTTGGAATCTTACCAGAATGCAACAGATTGTAAGTGATGTTTTAAAACATATCTTAAAATCAGCTCTAAACTATCAAATAATAACACATTTATAAACTCTGGTAACCAAGTTATCTTTATGAACTTAGAAAAATATTTCATAAATGATTGTCAGTTTATGAAAGCCATGAAGAGGAAAATTTTTTTCTTAGTTTCCATACAAATAATAACTGACATTAAAAATTAACTGCACAGACTGACCATTTATTTTATTTTGATATTAAAACATATAGAAAAAAAAAACAAGAAAAACAAAAACCTTTTAAACTGAGAATATTAGCATACACCTTAATCCCAGAAACTAGGAGGCAGAGATAAGTGGATCTTTGAGTTCATGGCTAGCCTATTCTAAACAGAGTTCAAGGCTAGACAGAGAGACCTAGAAAAACACTGTCTCAAAAAAAATATATAAATAAATAAATAAAATAAAAACCAACAAAAGAACATCTCTAAGCCATGGGTAAGCATAGATGTATAAAACCAAAGAAAATTAGCATTTTTATATGACTAAAATATATGTCAAATGAATTTTTTGTCAACAAAAAGTAAATAAGTAAATAAAATGAAAGCAAAGTATTTTGTGTGTGTCAAGTCCAAGTGTAATACTAAATAAAACCATAATGCTGTCCCCAAACCTGAAAAGGTTTGTTTTCAGAATGATTTTAAGCATCATTCTCTTACTCAAATTGTAATCTGAGGAAACTGGGTAGATTATTCATAAAATAAAGTCTCTACAGAAAACAAAAGCTCACAACTCAACATAAGCAAACTATGTAACTATAAGCATATTACTTAGATTTATAATTTTATCTCAATAGTAAGACATTCCAAATAGCATTTAAAAGCTACCACTTTATTAGCACAGTGAATTTTGAGTGGACTTTCAGAATATGCACACAAAAGAGCAAACAAGAAATTTTGAAAAGGAGTAGCACATGTACTAAAGTTGGCACAATACAAAGAAGATTAGCATAACCCTTACTCAAGGATGACATGCAAAATCATGAAGTGTTCCATATTTTGTAGCAGCTCTAACTTACTTTACAAACAGGAGAACTGACAAAAAAAATTTGCAAAGTAATGAAATTTCATTGCAATCATAAATTAGCGATTACATGCAGTTTCATCCAATAATGTGTGGGTATACTAAATTTAAAAAACTCATAATAAACTATTTGTTCATATAATCTCAACACTCAGAAAACAGGGGCAGAAACATCATGAGTTCAAACTTACAGAGAGTACATAATAAGACCCTGTCTTACAATATCAAGAACAAAACAAACAAGCTGGCATTAAGACAGGTGTCTATTAAATAGTTTATGTTTTCTATTAATGTGATAAACACCATAACCAAAAGCAACATGGGAAATAAAACATTTAATTCAGCCTTCACTTTCAGGCCAATCACTGAGGGAAGTCATGGCAGAAATGTAAGGTACAGAAAGGAAGTAGGATGGACCTGAAGCATGGAGGACTGCTGCTCACTGCCTTGCCTTGCTCACCCTGCTTTCTTATATGCCACCTGACCTGGGGAGGCATCACGGACAGTAGGCAGGGCCTTCCCACATCAAATATTAATAAAAAAAAGTGCCCCACAGACATGCCGACAGGTCATTTTTACAGAAAGATATTCTCAACCCAGGTTCCCTCCTCCAAAAAACTGTCCTTAGGTCAAGTTAACAAAATTAGTAATCAGCATACCTATAGTGACAGAACTCTGTAGACAACAGGAGGATCTCATGTATGAGGCCAACATGGGCTACAACTTTACTTAAGGCCAGCATGGGCTATATGTCAAGCCTCTCAAAGCAAATAACAATAACAACAAAATCTTTGAAATGGGGATGATGAAGAAAAAGGTAAACTTCAGCAAGTTATATAAAATGTAAAACACTAATAAACCAACATGTTAGAGCTTGTGGGCCACAGAATCTCTGTAGCAACTACCCAACTAATGAACATGGCTACTAAATTCAATTTAACTTATGGATACAATTTTGAATTTAAAAGCTTGTTTAGCTATGTTCACTGCTGTCCTATTCACAGTAGCCAAGAAATGGAAACAACTCAAATGTCCATCAACAGACAAATGATGACACATAGTAAAAAGACACAGTAGAATGCTACTTAGCTGTTAAGAAAGATGCAATCATAAAACTTGAAAGTACGTAGAAAGACAAGAAGAAAAATGCCACATGTTCTATCTCATCTGGAGTTCCAAGATTCAAATTTCAGATATGAATAACCACAGAAAGCTGTAAAGTAAAAGTGGCAATGAGGATAGGAGTTAGAAAGAGGAAGAACAGGATTCAGGTGGTATTAAAGTGAAAATAGGAAAAACATGTAGGACTTCCCGGGAAAGGGAAGGGATATCAGTGCAGAAGGAGAAAAATGAAAGGGGGACAAATAACACCAGGATGTTTGATGAAGCCTCAAGAAGTCATACTACCTTATAGTCACTTAAAATTGTATACAATACTTATAAGTTTATGTATACTTAAAATTTTATACTTGTAAGTTTATATATACATACACATTTAAAATTGTATACAATACATATTAGTTTATGTATAGACATACACTTGAAATTGTATGTAATACATATAAGTTTGCATATAGACATACTTAAAATTGTATACAATAAGCTTATATATATATATACAAACACACACTTTAAATGATGTTTTGCCACTTAAACTGAAAATTCTCACCCAACAGTAGGACAATTGGGCTTAAGATCCATTCAACTAAAAGGAAATCATGTCTGGTATTAGAAACCAAGCCAATTGCCTGATGTTAATGATGTAGTGGATTTTAGGAAATAATCCTACTACCATCTCTTTACTAGACCACTGTAATTCCTAACTGCATTCTAAAAATCACCTTTACTCTGAGAAATGTGAAGGCCTCATCAAAGAATCTTCTTTTTATAACAAAGATTATTACTGAAGACCACAACAGGTTTTAAGATACATGGGTAGATCAACAATATAACTAACTACTGCACCTAAACCTCAGGAAACATTGAAGAGGGAGCAGAATAATTGTAAAACCAAGAAGTCTGCTGTGATAGTTTATTGCCTATAGGTAGGTGACAGGGAAGCTACAAAACTATGGCTACCTAAACAAGACCTGACTAATGACTGTAGGGGGTTGTATTCTGTTCCATTGTAAATAATTGTCCCGCCTACTGGTTTACTAAAACTCCAAAAGCAGACAGGAAGTGTGGGTGGGGCTACCAGACCAAGAAAACGCTGGGAACATCTCAGAGCAGAGAAGAGATGCCATAAGGATGCAACAGAGACACGACGAGGTGACAGCAGCAGACGCAGAGGAAAGAGCTAAAATGCTGCTCTGAGAAAAGGTATCGAGCTGCATGGCTGAACAAGAAAAATGGGTTATTTTAAGGGTAAAGAGTTAGTAAGCTATATGCCTGGGCCCTAGGCCAATCGGTGTAAAATTGATATGTGTCTGTTTGATTCTGTGGGACTGCCAGATTGTCAGTCAAACCTCTGGTCTAGACCCAAAAGTTCAGGTCAGAAACTAATTATAACAAATGACAATATTCATAGACATTGTCATGTGGAAGAGTTAAATTTCATGGAATCACACCCCTACACAAAGTACTACAGGCAACTATTGACAAATAAAAAAGGGAGAACTAGCCTCTCCCAGAAAATAACATCAGAAATGGTTATCTAATACAGAGTCAAAGTGGTCAGTCCAGAAAATATAAACACACAAGCCACAGCAAATGGATGCAGAAGTCTGTCATTATATATTTATTAGATTATAAGGGGGGGATAGAGAATAACAATAAAGACAGAAAGGGGGTGAGAGAGTGCAGAATATCATGAGTGAAGCTGAAAGGATGACAGGAACAGGAGAAGTGATAAAATTTATATTTCAATTCAGAGCTCTCAATAAAACAAATGAAATAATCAATGGTTCTAGGCTTTAAGTTATCAATTGCTAGCAGCATTAAAATTTAAAAAGGTATTCTGTGCCTCCTGATGATAACACAATGATAAAAGGACACATACTGTACTACTATGACCAAGTGGCTGCACCAAAAACTTCATCAACTTGTACATCTATGTATCAATAACAAAAGGTTCAATTGCAACATTATAAAATTAGCAAAATGCTAACTCCTAGGAACTAAACAGGTCAAACAATACAAGTTCTTCAATAGATCATTTGTAAAGAAACTAAGGAATTTATGGACATAACTCTACAGATTAAGAAACTCTTGAAAGGTAAACCATAACATCTAGAGATGCACATTTGAGTATTGATACCACAAACTGAAATGAGTTACTGCTCTAAAAGTCAAAGAATGGTGACTTTGGGAAGAGGGAGAGGAATTAACTCTCAGAGACCATGAGAGGGCTTCTGCTATGGCAGAAAAAGCTTTCTTCTGGAGCCAAATAACATTCGTAACAATGTACAATAATGCTAGATACATATTTGTTTTAGAATGGTTTTTTACATCTAGGTTGTATATAAATAGAGGGTGAAAATTAGTTTAAAGAATTAAACTAATTAAAAATATTATTATATCTGGCTTAATCAAAGGGGAAAAATAAAAAATTAACACTTTGTTAAAAGAAAAAATAGGTAACAAATGATGGGCTAGCACTTTTCTTCTAATGTCAGGGTAAGGGGATATGATGTGTAACTTGACATTAACAAAGAAAAAACATGAGATATATAGAATTTTGTACCAAAAAATATATTTCCATAATCAATTCAGTGAATTTTAAAGGATCTAATTATACTATTACTTTTAAGGAGTGCTGGATATGTAATCAAAGATTTTCTCTACCTCTTAAAATGTCCATATCCATAAGGATGTGCCAACATCATAAATAATATGGTTAATAAATTGATCATTTATGTTATATTTCAACTGTTTTACAATATATATTTTAAAAAAAAACAAATCACAATTCATTTTATATTAACATAATCCTAAAACTAAAATAAAACAGACTGACCAAAAGACAGAGAAAACATAATTTCACAATATATCCTCACTAAGAAAGCAGCTTTCTTGCTAGGTACTTTCCTTAAGTTAGAAGACTGGAAAGTGTAACAGAAACCACAAACAGATAACTAACATAATTTCAACCTAATCCACATGACAATATAAAGTGCCAGATCACTGGCCACAGCTGACTAAGAAGCCAGTAGCACCCTGCCCAGGCCAAGCGGAGACCACAGCCTCCAAAACTTGGCTCTGGAACACATTCCTTGTAACCACACCCCCACCCAGGGTCACCCTAAACCCACGTCAGCGGGGAAACCCCCTGCAAGCCCAAACACTGCTCATCTGGTTCTGGTTACAAAGTTCTGTTTGTCTTGTTGGGAAGTTTTGTTTGTTTCTCAAGAAAGTTATAATGCTGTACTGAGGTATTTATAATTTTGTTAAAAGCATAAAGCTGAAACAGAAATAGTTTAAATACTTTTTGCTATCTCTGTCCCAATAGCAGCTGGTCACCACCCACAGCTGCTGTAACTGCAGTTACGGTCAAGGATCAGAACTTAACAGGAGTTCAAATGTTTTTGATGTGGATAATGCTGACACAGTGATAGAAATTATTAGATAAGGTTCCATTTTAGATTGCATTTTTAGTCAGCTGCATGGCTGAGTTGTCACCATCTTTGGTCAGTCACTGCCTGTGGCTGCTGAGACAAAGCAAATGCCGCCTTGATCATTCAGATCCAATGGGTTATAAATATTTTATAAATATCTGTCATCTCTTAGAAAGGTTGGTTACAGATTATTACTGGTTAATTAAGATTAAAAAAAAAAAAACCACTACAATGTATGCATGTTTCTGTTCCTGCTTAAAATAGTGTAGCCATTTAATATCTCCTAGACTACTGGACTGAAGTTTTTGTGTTGCACAGGAAATGATAGAAAAGGCTTAAGACTTAAGAGAATAGAAAAATTGACTGAAGTAAAGATGCCTATAAAATTAGAGGGGTAGACTAAGGGTGAGCAAAGGCGGAGAATTCTGTCCTGATGACACCAGATAAACTTATGTCCACCAGGAAAACCTAGGTACAAGGGCCACAGGCACCAAATCTTATTCATGGACTACCTGAAGAACGGTGGACTTGGGAATGGGACGGGTAATCCATTCATCCCTAGTTATTCCAGAGTGCGTCTACCCACTTTTAGAAACCAGTTCAGATGTTGATGATGGCTACCCTGTCTGAGGACTATAATAGACTCCATCAGAAGCCAGCAGTTCCTGAGCCAGACATTGAGAAATGGTTGCAGAGGTTTCCTCCAGCATGGGCTAAGGCTGGGGGCATAGGACTAGCAAAACACAGACACCCCCCCCCATATATGTGGATGCAGACCCAGTCAAAGTCCAACAGTACCCCATGTCTCAAGAAGTGAGAGAGGGAATAACCCCTCACATACAAAGGTTATTAACCCTTGGGGTACTGAAGCTGGTTCAGTCTGCCTGGAACACTCCATTGTTATGGGTCAGAGAGCCAGCAATATTTTTGCCAGAAATCAGAAATCAGCGGCCAATTGACTTGGACTAGACTACCTCAAGGGTTCAAGAACTCCCCCACCATCTTTAATGAAGCCCTCCATGAGTCATAATCCAAAATCCTGATATAAGCTTGTTGCATTATGTGGATGACCTGTTACAGCTGCCGATAGAGAGGCCTACAGGAAAGGAACAGAGAACTTGCTACCAGTCCTGTGAGACTTGGGCTATCAAGCCTCTGCCAAGAAAAGCCCAGATCTGCAGATCACAGGTATTGTACCTGGGGTATGTTCTTGGGGAAGAGAGCAGAGATGGCTTTCAGATGCCCACAAGGAGACAGTGTTAAAATACCCACTCCTAGGACTGTCAAGCAGGTGAGGGAATTCATGGACACAGCAGGGTTCTGCTGCCTATGGAACTTAGGGTTTACTAAGTTGTCTAAGTCAGTAGTTGTCCAAAGATGAGGCCACAAAAAAAAACATCTGACTTCACATTGACAAAGGAAAGACAAAGGGTGTTTGATGCCCTGGAGCAGAAACTCTTAGAGGCCTTTGGAGGTCTGGTCATCATTGCACTTTGGCTAATGTGAAATCACCACACTATTGAACCCAGCAGGCCTCAGAGCACCTCTGAAGGATAAGACTCATCTGCTTTCCTGGCCACACAGGCATCCCTGAGAGAATAAAGAACACAAACAGGGCAACCAAACAGATTGTGTAATGCTGGCGATGTTGGAGCAGACAGGTGACCCCCCCCACACACACACACTCCATCCACATCTCACTTCAGTTTTAATCAATGCAAGGATTGTGTTTTTGTTATTGTTTTCCTCACCTACTGCAGTGCTCATGATCCATTAGAAAGGAAGAGACCTCTCCATCCATCTCCCATGTGAAGCTCCTTAGCCAGTTACAGGCCCAGGGATGGAGACATGGCTCAGCACAGCTCACTCCTGTGTACCCTGAGAGATAGATACTTGCCTCTGTGAAGCATAAACACAGATGTGTCTATGAAAAGCTTTAAGACCTGGTAATCAGAAGATACCTATTCCTGGCACTCTGAGAGCTGTGATTTGTCAAGACATTGATAAGTACATTGATACATAGGTATGAGTGTGATAGAGAAGTGATCCTCCAACCACAGAATGAGGTCTTGTTCTCCCATAGATACTGGACTTTTCTTGATGAGTGTGAGTAGGAGGTTGCACATGAGCAGAGCATGTTTAATTACAGAAATGCTTCTTTTCTGCTGAATGATCTGAAGGTCTGTTTTTCCTGTCATGGATAATCTTGAGAATGAGTATCCCTGTCAGATTGTGTGTGTGTGTGTGTGTGTGTGTGTGTGTGTGTGTGTGTGTGTGTGTGTGTGCTGGATTATACATGATTGAAGAGCATGGACATCCAGGTTGTTTTAGTTCCTGTTTTCGCCACGTAGGCCCAGACCCTCAGTAACCTCACCTAGCTATTTGCTCCTCTGCAAACACCTAAACTAATTGTTTCTCTTGCATCTAGACAAAGGACTTCTGTCCTTTTGCTATGTGCAGACTGTGCTCTTAAACTGAGATATGGTTCTCCATGTCACTTAGATTCACTTTAATTATTTATTTCACTGTCTGAAGATACTGTTTGATGGCTCTGAGCAGCATCACTAAAGAAAAATGCCCTAATCCTCAAGGTCCTTGGGGAAGGAACTAAACTGCCTTGCCTTTTGTTACATTAAATGTAGGTACTGTTTCTCCACCTAAGTCTCCAGGTTTGTAGACTAATTTGACTTCCCAGTGCTGCTCTATTCGCAAAGATAGGGAATTAGGTGTGAACCCATTCATGGGCCCTGAAGCTCCTTAGCTGCTTTGAAATATGTGAGTCGCTTGGGGTCACGTGGGCCAGCACTGCTATAAATACCATGTGTTAAATATCCCCTAAAAAAAGATGGAATAAAAAGTGCTTTCTCTTTCCTATTTAAGAGAAGAGAAGAAGCTGTCCCTAGGGGCTCTTGAGGTTCTGTTCTGGTTACTTCTAACATGACAGAACCTTCAGCTACTCAGCACCTACCTGTCTATGCTGGTGAATACTATAGTTTGTAGTTAGCTGATATAGACAGGATTCAACTGGACCTGCTAGGCTCACCACTTCCAAATATGAAGGAAACCTGGTTTAAGGATGGCAGCAGTTACATGTGTAATGTATGCAGGTACCACCTGCATGTGAGATGTTTGCTTAGAAAATGTCAAGGTCTAGTCAGGCTTAAGAATGTGTGTCCAGACTCCTTGTCTTAGCTAAACTTGTAAACCTTAAGATATCTGGATAAACTGAGTTATATAAAGGTTTTTATTTTCGATACTAGGGAGAGTTTCAATTCAGTCATTACTTTTAGGGCAAAACCTGACAGAAATAAATTGTAAAGTCCCATTCTTATGAAAGCTGCTAACATATTAAAGGCTGTTAGGAGACATAAGTAGTCAGTCATCTTTAAATAATCAAAGTTCCTTAATTGTAGCCATAATAAGTATTGTTATTAATTACAGGGATGAGTTTTATTTAGTCCCTTATACAAGTTTTTAGGGTTGAGCTTACCTGGGCAGCACTCATTTTTCAGAGATCTGCAGAATATGGCATTTAAAATGTTTATTTAAAAGCATTATTTCAGACAGAGATTCCCAGAACCTAACAGTGACCCAAAGTCTCCAAAGAAGATTATGAGACACAAGGATTTCTCCATCTGGATTGTAGCAGTGCTGACCTGGGCAAGATGCCATAGCACAATGCCTGCCTACCTGGCACTAGGACCTGGCCTAGATCTGCAGGACATTGGAGAATTGATTGCATCCTTTTGCCTAGACAAAGTAAGGTCAGTCTTCTCCTATATGTACCTCTACTGTAGGAAAAACTCCCACCTTAAAGACCTGGGAGCCAAAGATCAATACTGTTTAGACACTTCTGCCTCCAACTATGTGGAGACCTGGGTATGGCTAACTGGGTATGGACTGGTCTCTGTTGTTTTTAGTAGATTCGGAAGCTGCTCAGTCTGCACTTAGGTATAATTTGTCCTTCTCAGATCTCTGCAAGTACTGACATCTAGGCTAGTTATAACTTTGTCAGCTTGGCAGAATTAGACAATCAGATCCTTCTGCAAAGTGATAGCTAGCTTTCAAGTTCATTTTATAAAGCCTGATTGGTAATATTAATATAAGTAAAACTTTCATGTATTTTTGTAATTTTATGAGCTTCAGAGAATCATAAAATTTGGATTCACTTAATAGAAGTCAAGAGGATTTCAGATAAGTACAGCCTAAATTTTTCCCACCTGTCTGTCCCTAATTTTCTCTTCTAGTTTGAGGACTCCTGCCCTTCCCAATTAATAAGGCTGGGCCCAAAATTTAAATTCTAACTTTTGTTCTTAGTTTTAACACATCTCAACTGATTTCCACTTGAATAGGAGCTCTGGACTTGCTGGAAGCATGTGGACAGTCCTACTGATGTGGTTTGTTTCCTGTCTTGGCAACTGGATAAGACAATTACATGCCCCTGACAGAAGCCCTCCAGCCCAGCCAGTTCTTTTACTAGCTTTCGGCCTTTCTGGGCCCTGACAACAATGCTCTAGTGTCAGCTTGAAGCAGTAATAGAGAAACAACACCTATATCCCCTGCCTTAACAGGTTGAAATGCTAAGTTAGAAGCAAATCTTCTGGCATAGGAGACAAATCTTTTCATGGAGGCCAAAAGGTCCCTACAGTCTAGAGTTTGGCTTTGCAAGTCATTCTTCTATAGGCTGTAAGACCCCAGAGGTCCCAGCTACTCCTGTGAGACTTTGCAGATCAGTTTGGGCCTGCAAATATGGACACAAGAGCTGGTGCAAAGGAGGTAGAATATGATCATGCTCCAGATAGACATGCCTTGACAGTTCTGAAATAGCTGGAACCAGGCAAAAGCTCGGAGACTTGGTTGCTGCCTTCATAGAGCTAAGACTGTAATGATGCTGGAAAGATAAGAGATACTCTTTTTCTTGGCCATCAGCTTTTGTCTCTCTGTCATAAATAGACTACTCCTATGAGCATACTGCCAGAGACCCATGACTTGGACAGTAACCAAAAAGAAAATGGGGTAGCAAAGAGAATAAACTTAGCTCAAAAAAACTCATTTTGTATTCTAGTAGCCATAGAGATAAAAAAGAGTTTGGTTCCACATTCCTGGCAGGGGCATGACCAGTTCCAAGAAAGAATGAGCTAAGTGCTATCTATGGACACCTGGATGGTCCACCCCTAAGTCAGTAAAAACCACAAGCCACACCACCCAGGTGGGATCCAGGAACGATAAACTGTAAAAAGTCCCAGACCATGCACTACTTTACAGCACACCTGCAGCCTTGACCCCAAGTAAGACTGCCTTGTGGTTTTTACCCTTAAAAACCCAGCTCCCAAAAGGGTGGCATCTCCTTTGGCTACTGTCATGCCTATGTGCCAGACAGGGGTCCTTGTGACTTGACTCATAGTAATTCTCAATATACCTTGCTTTGGCATTTTGGAGAGTTCAAGTCTCTAGTGATATTTTGGGGGGCCTCGCCAGGGTACAACAAACTGAGAAAGCAATGGGCAGACATCACTGAAGAATACATATAACAACATATAAAACAACATGGCACCACCAGAAGAATCTGGTGGTTCCAGAGCATCAAGACCTGAGCAAGGCAATGTCGAAGAAGCAGAAGGAAATGACCTTAAGTACAACTTTATGAAAATAATAGAAGCCTTAAAAAAGAATATAAAAATTTGCTTAAAAAAAGAAAATATAAACCAAAAAAATTGGAAGATTTTGCTAATTGCTAATTGAGAGAAAATAGAGAAAACCAAGAAAAAAATTCAAAACGGTGAAAAAAAATCAAGATTTAAAAATTGAAATAGAAGCAATAAAAAAGTCACAAACCATGCCAATGCTGGAAATACAAAATTTGAAGAAACGAACCAGAACTACAGAAGCAAGGATTTAGCTCAGTGGAAGAGCATTTGCCTAGTTCAGTCCTCAGCTCCACGGGGGGGGGGGGGGGATCTGAAGAAACGAACTGCAGGAGCAAGCATAAACAACAGAATCCCAGAGATGGAAATGAGAAACTGTGGAGTGGAAGATTCAATAGTGGAAATCAAAGAAAACACTAAAAGCAAAAATGTCATACCAAAAAAATCCAGGAAATAAGGAACACCATGAAAAGACCAAACCTAAGAATATCCAGAATTGAAGGAGAATAACAGCTCAAAGGCATAAAAAATATATTCAATACAATCATAGAAGGAAACTTTCCCAACCTAAAAAAGGAAATGCCTATAAAGATACAAGAAAACACCAAACAGACTGGACCCCCAATAAAACTCTGTTAGCCACAAAATAATGAAGCCACTAAACCTACAGAACAAAAAAAGACTACTAAGAACAGCACAGGAAAAAGGCCAAATTACCTATAAAGACAGATCCATTATAATAACACCAGACTATTCAATGGAAACAATGAAAGCAAGAAGGTCCTTCCTGGTCAGATATTATACAGACACTAAAAGAGCATGGCTGCCAACCTAGGCTATTATACCCAGCAAAACTATCAATCACCATAAAGTAAACAAGATATTTTAGGACAAAACCAGATTTAAACAATGTCTACCCACAAATCTAGGCAAACAAAAAGCACTAAAACAAAAACTCCAACCTGCCAACCTAGGCTATTATACCCAGCAAAACTATCAATCACCATAAAGTAAACAAGATATTTTAGGACAAAACCAGATTTAAACAATGTCTACCCACAAATCTAGGCCTACAAAAAGCACTAAAACAAAAACTCCAACCTAAGGAACCCAGATATGTACACCCATGAAACCACAAGCAGTAGATAATCCCACAGAAGAAAATCCCAAAGAAAGGAAACACACATACATACAACCACCAAAATAAATAGGAAACAACAATCACTGGTCATTAATATCCCTTAATATAAATGGACTTAATGCACCTATAAGAGGACACACCTTAATATGATGAATACAAAAACAGAATCCATTCTTCTGCTGCATACAAGAGACATACTTCAACTTCAAAACCAAACACAGGCTCAGAGGAAAGGGCTGGGAAAAGACCTTCCAATCAAATGGTCCTAAGGAACAATGTGGTATTGCCATCCTTACATCTAACAAAATGGAATTCAAACTAAAATCAATCAAAAGAGACCAGGACAGACATTATTTACTCATCTCAGAAAAAAACCCACCAAGATGAAGTCTCAATCCTGACTTCTATGTAATATATAAAAGAAACACTACCAGAGCTTAAATCTCATATGAAACACCACACTCTTACCAATGGATAGGTCAAACAGACAAAAACTCAACAGAGATATAAGGGATCAAACAGATATTATGACCCAAATAGACTTAATAGATAAAAACAAAAGCTTCCACTCAAACGCAAAGGAATAGATATATTTCTCAGCATCCCATGAAACTTCCTGTAAAATTGACCACATATTTGGCCATAATACAAACATCAATAGATATAAAATATAAAATATCTCCTTGTATTCTATCAGACCACCATAGTCTAAATTTAGAGTACAAGAACAACAAAAACCATAGAAAGCCTACAAATTCATGAAAACTGAACATCTCTCAATTGAACCACCTCTGGGTCAAATAAATTTAAAAAATCAAAGACTTCTTAGAATTCAATGAAAAAGAATCCACAATATACCCAAACTTATGGGACATAATGAAAGCAGTGCTAAGAAGAAAATTCACAGCACTAGATGCCTATATGAAAAACCCAGAGAAATCTCACAAAGAGACTTAACAGCACAGCTGAAAGCTTTAGAATTACTAGAAACAAATAGAACCTTTATCCTGCAACTAATGGAAGCAGATGCAGAGATCCACAGCTAAGCACTGAATTGAGTTCTCAGGTCAGTTGAGAGCGAAGAGGGGTTATATAAGCAAAGGGGTCAAGATCATAATTGGCAACCCAGAAAGACAACTGATCTGAGCTACTGGGAGCTCACTGACTCTGGATTGACAGCTGGGAAAACTGTATGGGACCAAACTAGATTCTCTGAATGTGGATGACAGTTGTGTGGCTTGAGCAATTAGTGGGGCCTCTGATAGTGGGACAAGGATTTATCCGTAGACCATGAACTGTTTTTGTTTGTTTGTTTGTTTGTTTGTTTGAGCCCATTCCCTATAGAGGGATATCTTGCTGGGCCTTGATACTGAGGAGATGCCAGACTTTGCTGACTCTCCATGGGAGTCTTATCATGTTTTAGGGGTGGAGGAAATAAGTAGGAAGAGAGACAGGAAGGAGAATTGTGGTTGGTATGTAAAAATATTTAAATTTTAAAAAAGTGTAGAAAAAGAAAAAAGAATTCTTGAAATTCTTTCAACTATTCATTAGGTTTCATTTTCTCAATCCTCCACTCAGTTAACATACATAGTTTCAGACTGTATCAAGTAATGATACTGATTAAAGAAATATATTCTCAAATATTTTCATGATGATTTTTATGGGAAAAAATTCTAATTTATTTTTTATTATTATGAATAAAGAAGTCACATTTTCTATCCTTGTATATCCTTACTCAAGGTCCCTTCCCTCTCCCACCACATCAGGCCATTCTCTCTTCTCCACATCTCCCCAGCCCCTCCCTGGGCAGGCAGCAGGCACAGACGGTCCCAAAGTCCTAATATTGTTTAGTTCAGCCTCCACTCCTGACAAATCCAGTTTTCTACCCCCAACATCAAGACTGAATCAGGTGTTCCTCTAGGGAGAGTGGGACCCAAGGGGTCAGTCCAAGGTGTTTCCAATCCCAAGCTGTTTAGTGGTTGTGGTTTGCAGCTTGGGCATGCTTGGCTTTTTGTTTTGTTTTGTTTTTTGTTTAGAGTCCACTAATGAGTGAGTACATGCCCTGCTTATCTTTCTGGGTTTGTGATACCTCGCTCAGGAGGATATTCTCCAAATCCATGTATTTGCCTGCAAATTTTAGGATATCATTTTTTCTTACTGCTGAGTAGTACTCTATTGTGTAGAGATACCACAGTTTGTTCATCCATTCTTCAGTTGAGGGGCATCTACGTTGTTTCCCAGGTTCTTGCTATTACAAATAACATGGCTATGAACATAGTTGAGCTAATGCCATTGGAGTGTTTGTCTTTAGGGTATACTGTTTGTATTTAGGGTACACCCAGAAGTGGTATTGCTGGGTCCTTGGGGAGATTGATTCTCAGTTTTCTGAGAAACCGCCATACTGCATTCCAGAGTGGCTGAACTATCATTTTAGTTGCAATGTTAAACATTTACATAATTAGCTGCAGAAATCAAAGTTCTCATGAGGAATAAATGATAGGCTAGAACTTGAGACTTGGTTGCATAGAAAATTTTGTTTCTATTTTCATTTGCTGCTTTTGTTAACAATCACCAAAGAGCTCCTAGTTATATAAGAATTTATTTACTGTGCTAGATAAAACAACACAGTTAAAAAATGAATATGAAGGTATGTATCCTCTCGTTTCTTTACAAGGATGACTTTCCAAATTAGAATCATTTATATGCTTCACTTTACTTTTGCTTTTTTTAAAAAAAAATAATCATTTTTTTTCTCTTTTAGTTATGCTATTTTTCCTTTCCCTTTCTTTTATCCAAGCCTTCCTTTCCTTATTTCCTTTCAAATCCATGGCCTCTTTTCTCATTAATTGTTGTGTGTGTGCATGTATGTGCAATTTTGCATTAACAAATAGTGTGTCTTTCCCTAGGGAAGACTATTTCTTTTGCTTTCAGCATTCTTTAGTTGCCTATAGTTCTTTGTGTAGGTCTGAGGCCTCAAGGTCTTTCCCTAGTCAACCTCAGTATGTCTATTGTCCTTGTTCAACTTGTGTTTCAGGAGACATACTGATGAGACTTCTACCATTATCAAGAGACACAACCTCAAAGCAAACTCACTCATCGTCTACACTCTCTTCTGCAATGTTCTTCTAGACATAGGTGGTGGAGTTGTATTGTAGATGTATCCTTTGGGACTGGGCTCACATCCTGCATTTTGATTGGTTGCTGTTTTCTGTAATGGTCTCTGCCTGTAGCAAAGAAAAGTTTCTTTGATTAGGGTTAAAAACTAACCTGTGTGTATAGGGACAAATACTAAGAAGGTAGAATTTACACTGGCTTATTAAAGCAATGGTTATACATTCTCCTTCAAAATCCATGACTTCACTAGACTTTCCTATCTCCAGGTAGTTTTCATTACAATGTACATGGCTTTCCTCTTGATGGATGGAGTTGAATTAGAGAGCAGTTGGTCACTGCCATAAGTGTGCCACTACTACATGCTCAGGTTTATCCTGCTATGCTAATCACTGTTGAGCATTCTTCTATTTATGAAAATGGTACATATTATATTTAATGTTTTGCTAAAGAAAATAGAAATATCTAGTTTCCCAAGGGCAGAAACATTAAAAATTAAAACAAAGATGAATTGTATTCTAAGTGAATAATTTTTTAAAGCCAGGTCTTACTATGTGGCTGTACTTGGTGTTGAACTTGTAATCCCTTCATAAGGAGAGTATCAAGCTTATGATCCTCTGTCCTTTGTCTTCCCCAATAGTAATTATTTTTAAATTATCTTGAATGGCTCTAAATACAGTATAACATCTTTTAAACATCACAATGTTATAGCACAATATGTGAGATCAATTTTTAGACATGAAAACAATCACAAAAAAATGTAAATAAATCCACAACAAAGTGACTATTTCTTATTGGGTATGGGGCAGGGAGGAGAGAACAGGGAATCTATCTTTTCTCAACAAATCTAGCAGTTCTAAAGACATTGTAATATATAATATGCAATAATATGTAATATGCAACAATAATCCAGTAACATGTAAGACAAGCTTACATACTTCAAATATTCAATCACATGACAATTTTACACTTATGGGAAGTACCATATTATACATAGTCTATTGCAAAAATGTGGACATCTATATAATTTAAAATACAATGCTACTAATAAAGAATTATGAGCAGTAAAAGAACACAGCATATTTCTTTAAAAGTGCTATGCATTATTATTCTTCAAAGATACATGTGGTAAATGGCAGCTTCCAAGTGTGGTGCCTCAAGAAGGTGATGAGGCCTTTACAAGTCAGGCCTGCAGACAGTTAAGTTGTTCTAGTTTGAAAAATGAGAGATAGCTAACAACTTCCTACTTTCTTGCCTTTTTCACTTGATCATGTAGTGAATGATTTTCTGTCCCAGGCACTTATACCATGATACACTGCTTCATACTAAGCCTAAATTTAAATAGACTAATAAGTCTTCAACTAAAACCTCTGAAATAACAAACAAACAAACAAGATTACTTCCTCTTTGTAAGTTTATCTCAGGCACTAGTCATGATGAAAAACTAACAAGCACAGTCAGAGACAAATTAAAAGATAAAACTAGAAACCGATAAAAATAAAGCTTTTTTCTTAGGTGTCAGAAGGCCACAGCTCAGATCTAATATGTATGAGGAGCTCATCACTAATCTTAAAATCAGTAAAATAAGACTTTCAATTTTTTCTTGCTACCTAAAACTGACCACTGTTGTCAAAATAAGGGCCTTACAGGTAAAGAAAGAACAGCAAAGTTACTTTTAAGGTAACAGAATTGAAGATTATACGAAATTTCAAATACATTACAGAATAGGCAATATTCAAATCACACTTCCTCCTCCCTCCACATTTTCTATTATTCTATCTTTCTATTACTTTATCTTTCCAGACACAGATGGAAATGCAACACTGGTTCACAATCAGAAATTAACATGGTAAGCTAAATAATAAAATCTTCTATAACAAACATGTTACTTTTTTCAGCAAACGTTTACTCTTTGCAAATGAGAATCTTGTTGATCACCTTCTCCAGACACTACGAAGAGCTCACAGACACTTTGGTAGACAGAAAATCTTTGTTAAATTCAAAGTAGGTAAAAGAACTACCACAATTAAAAAGAGAACAACAATCCTTTTATATTTCCTACCTCAGGTTGTACACACATACACAGACACAAACTTAAATACCTCTCATGCATACATTTTGGCGTAGAATTCTGGGTACCTACCATTAACCTAGGAAAATGCATTGAATTTACTACCAGTTATATTTGATAATATATGTAACAAAAGAAGACTAAACGATCCATTTTGTTTTGTGTGTGTATCACTCATCTTGAACATCTTTCATGCTCAGTATTTCAGGAAGCCCACAAATAATTATCAAAACTAGGGAAATGTTTCAAAGTCCTTAGTTTGGAGAATAATCTGATTAAAGCAGACCATTCACTAATAAAGTGCAACTTAATAAATCATGTGGAATCTTATTTTGTTCAAACCCTTACTAACTCATAGCACCATCTGTTACCATCAAAACTATATGACAAGATATGATATATAATTAATAGGTAAACAACAATCTAATTAAAATGGACAAATACTCCATGTTCCTGCCATTTGGGAGCTCTAATTACAGACTAAATTTTAAGCTTGAATTAAATATTTAAGCTGGAAAATTAACTTTCCTTCTCGAGCCTTGAATACATTAATACAGATATGTGAAGCGACTTCCTGATGGGAACTTAAACATGTAATTTAGTTTCATCAAAGCAGTTACTAATTGTTAAGCAGCAGTACCTTACCATATGTACACAATAGCTATTTAGAGCTGAAAAGGTGGTTATAAAGCACCCCTCTGCAACCCTTCCCTGACATAAATATAGAATGTATATACAGCACAATAGTTAATATTATACACTGAAAATGAAGTACTTAAGAGTATGCAGCCTTCAATACTTGTGGTAGCAATTAGAAATTGACCATAAATAAACAAAATAGCACTATTTGAGAAACTATAAGCATAAAAAACAAAAATCATCAAGAAAATGACATTTGAGCATAAAATATATTTTACAAAGCTAAAATTAAGTAAGCCCTGACCCACTGAATGAAAATAACAAAAGAAGGTAACAACTCACTTTCCTCCCTAACTCTTCTCTTCACACAACACAGAAGCCTTGGAAATAATGCTATAAAACAATTCAAGAGGATAAAATTACCCTTCCCCATTTTCCACTTCTTTTTAAATGCAAAAGGAATTATGATTTCAGACCAAATGACACTGTGAGCAATTTAAAAAAAAAAGACATTAAATCCCCAAAAATGTAAGAAATAACTCTGGGTTTTAAATTGTGCATTTTGCTAATAGTTTGAAGGGAAAAGAAAAGGAAGGGGGAATTGGGAGAGACAGGGATTGCTAAATAAACATATCACTCTTTCAAAAATATATACTCAAATCCTTTATAACCACAACTAAATAGCACAACCATTGTAATGTAGTTTGCTTGAAAAATAACAGCTTCAAAGGTATGGGAAAACTGCTTTATTAATGTCTTTATGAAGGGGGTGGAGGGTGTTGCCTAAATAAATGCATGTCTATGTTCCATATGTGCCAAGTGTCCCCACCCCACCCCACTCATACTTGTGCAAGCTAGCAGAGGGTGGAGATCCCCTATAATAGAAAGCTGTGAGCCATAGTATGAGTGCTAGGAATTGAACTGGGATTCTCTGAAAGGGCAGTCTGTGTTCTTAAATACTGTTCCATCTCTCTTGTTCCTATGAAATGTTTTTTACTAAAGTTACTAAGTAGCATAGAGTTTCAGTAAAAGAAAGAAAGCCAATTTTTATGATTACACAGGAAAAATAAAATACTGCAGGGTTTAACAGTCAAGCTCATTGGCATATAGCTATCACACAAATTTTTACAAAATTAAATTAGAATTTCTGCATTTAAGAATGAAAATAGGACAAACAAGATGACTCAGCAGACAAAGTTTGCTGTATAAGACAGACAACCCAATTTAGTTCTCAAGACCCCAAGGTAAGAGGAGAGAACAGCATTTATTTTTTACTATAACCTTTACACACAAGCACTGTGGTATGCATCATTTGCATTCACTCACACAGAGAGACAGATCTATGTGTGTGCGCACATACATATACACACACACGTAAATAAAAACAAAATATTTTAAACTTTCAAACCACTTTCTTTTAATAATAAAAACTGTATTTTGTATGGTATAACAAATTATTGTCTCTCTTTGAAGTTTTTTCTCAAGAATAACATTACTGCCTTTATTTTCCTACTAGTTCATTTGTTCGTTTCATCTTAAAATGGCCAAAAATTTACTCAGCATCTATTTTTACCCATGTATTACACATTATTTGGTATTTCTAGTATATCCACAATCCACATTACGTAAAGTAAGATCCAATGGTGCCAAAAAAGTTGATATACTTCTAATCATCACTAATTTACTGAACACACAGTAATGCTTTGTAATTGCCTTAAGTTTCATAAAAACTGACAGTCACAGGTCGGCTGATTACCACAGGAAAAAAAAAAACCAAAAACATTCTTGGCACAATTACTTGATGTAAAGATTCACTTTCTACATTAGTCCACATCATGTACAGATTTGGAAAGAGGATAATCTGTAATTATAACAAAACGATTAAATTTAAGCATCATGATTAAATAATAATTAATAATTATATTATGATTAATTATAATATAATCAATATATTATATAATTGTTATTAATTATTAATAATTATGTTATGATGATCATGTTATTTTAAGCATCATGATTCTTTGCTGATATTTAATCAGACAATTGTATGATAGCAAAGTTCCACCATAATGTAGGCTAGAAAAGTCTATTCACTGTTATTTAAAATCTGTATGCACTAATTAAGTACATATTATAGAATTTACAAGGATGACAACTATATAGATATGAAATTCATGACATATTGATTAAACATATTGAATAGGTTTTAAAAACTAATTTATATAAATGATTGTAATAGCCTGTATTATGTTTTGCTATTGAGACATATGGTTGTAAATTTGAATTTAATTTTAAATTTACATGAATATAAAAATTCCATAATTCCATAATGCATATGAAATGGCAATTAAAAGGAGGACTGTACTTTGTATAGTTCAAACAGAATTCAATCAATCTACAAATTTAAATTTTATTTCTTAAAACAACTAAAGAATGAGCTATTTGTCAGAGATTAGGAAAAAATGCAACTGCTTGAAAAAGTCATATTGAAAATCATACAGTAAATGTTTAGATTATGTATATATACATATTTTAACCTTAAATTTTAAATATACTTATAATACACACTATAATCACAAGTTACACTTACTAATTATAAATATGGTTTTAGGTATAAGTGAATTGTTACTTATGCATTTTATATTTTTTTAAAACTAGTAATTGATATATAACTGACATACAGACAGACTTCTGATTAAGACAGGTCCACAGCAGCTCCACCTCAAGAGACTTAAACACTTTCTAAAATGAAAACATTTTCAAGAATAATAAGTCTTTTCAGGAAATCAAGAGTCTATCTTGGTTAAAAGAAAGATCCTTCTGGCCTTTGCATATGAAGGACTCATGTTCTGACTCTGAGACTAAGATATTGTAAAATATGTGGGTGTTAAAGTAGGGATGGGATGTGACATTATCCCCAATTTCATGAGATAAGGGGTCACATATCCGGATATTAAGAAAACAAAACAAAACAAAAAGACCTAAGACACAATCATTAACTTAAAGTTTACATTTTCAGTATTCCCAGAAGCACTGACAAATCCTTACGCTTTCTTTTAAATTTTACATTATGTGTATATAATATGCTATGAATCAGTTCATAAGACTGAGTGTGAGTTTTCATGCACAGGAAGCCACAGGTCTATATTAGATATCTTCTGCTTTTATGGTATTTTAGACAGGGTCTTTTAGAGCTCACCAATTTGAAAAAGTTTAAGTAATAGCACACCATATCATTCTAGACAATGAGGACTGTGGCATATTTAAACAAGTAATAATTTTAAAAACTAAACAAGATTCAGAGCTGGAGAGATACCTCAAGAGCTAAGAATTCATTTTGCTCTTATAAAAGACACAAGTTTTAATTTCTAGCACCTAAATTGGACAGCTCACATCAGATTCAAGGATATGATGCTGTACTTTGGTTTCCACAGGTACCTACAAATACTCACTCTCAGATACTCCCATATATACAGATAATCACTAATTTTTGGTTTAAACTACCTTAATTAGCTTTATTCAGTTTGTGAATAACCTAGTGCAGGTGATCCTTAATAATAAAAATTAATAAAGCAAAATTGGTAAATACAAACATTTTTTTTAAAAAATCAGGCACTTTTAAAAAAACTGTATTTCTATTCATACAGTTCCAATATAAAGTCTACAAATCCACAATACAAATTATGACTGATATTTTAACAAAAATACTAGTTTATGCAAGATGAATCTTATCTCTACTCAAAGTATCTATTTAAATAGTTACCTATCACTTTACAGAAGAATACTCAGAGAAGCATTCTAAATACTTGCTTGTTGAATTATGTGGGGTCACTTAATAGAATAGCATATATTTTAATGAGAAGTTTCTGATATTTTTAATCTCTCACTATAATGTGAGAGTTGGAAGAACAGAGTCAAACTATGTAGCTTAGGTTGTCTCAAACTCATAACACTATTCCTTCACCTTCCCCAAAGGTAATATTATAGGTATGCTTTACCATTCGTAGCTACACTGCTGCTTTCACTCAATCCACTCTTCCCAGTCCTCTCCCCAGATCCACTCCTCCATTTTCCTTAAAAAAAAAAAAAAAAAAGCACAGAGAGAGAGAGACATAGAGACAGAGACAGAGAGAGAAAAGAAGGAAAAAGAGCAGGTATCCCAAGGATATCCAGCTAAAATGACCTAGCAGGACACAATGATACTGGGCATAAATCCATCTATCAAGGCTAGGCAAGGTAACCCAGTAGGAGGAAAAGGATCTCAAGAACAGGCAAATAGTCAGAGATATCCCCTATTCCCTTTGCTGGAAATCCCATGAGAATACCAAGCTACACAACCATAATATATATGCAGAGGACCTAAGAAAATATGGTAGAATTACACAACTGAGTATAACTCAGCTGTTAAAAACAGTAACATCATGATATTGGCAGACTAATTGATGGAACTAGAAAAGATCATCATGAGATAACCCAGACTCAGAAAGACAAACATGGTATATACTCACAAAAAAGTGGATATTACCTGTTAAGTAATGGATAATAATATTGTAAATGATTTCTGCCCAGACTTTCTGGTCTAGCTCAGAGGTTCAGACCCACAGTCACACAGAAACACACAGAGGCTTGTACTATTTTACGCTGACTGACCTAGGACCCAGGCATATAACTTGCTAGCACTTGCTCTCAATCTACCCCATCTTATTCAGCCATGCAGCTCAGTACCTTTTCTCAGAGCAGCATTTCAGCTTTTTTCCTCTGTGTATGCTGCAGTCTCCTCGTTGTGTGTGTGGAGGCTCTCTCTGGCAGCTCTCTATCTGGCATCTGTCTGGCATCTGTGCCTGCTCTGAGATGTTCTTGAGTTTTCTTAGCCTGGAGCCCTGCCCACACTTCCTGTTTGCCTTTGGCCAATCAGCTTTTTATTAAACCCATAGGTGGGACAAATATTTACATTACCAGCATAATCCTACTACATAATAACGGTATAAGTCACAGACCCATAGAGCCTGAGTAACAAAAGGGGCTTTACAGGTGCATGAATTTTCCTGACAAGGGGAAACAGAATAGATTTCAGGGATGGAATCTATTGGGGTGGGTGGGGATGCGATCAGGAGCGATCAGACAGGGAGGAGGGAGAACTGGGGGACAATGGAGAAACCTAGTACAGTGGAAACTTCCTGGAATCTCAGTATCACAACCCTATTCTCTAGTAATGGGGGATACTGAGCCCAAATTGACCATCTCCTGTAAGCAGGCAAGGCTCCTAGGAGTGAGACTTCAACATCAGTTCAGCCACAAAACTTTCAACCTCCCTCAGAAATTGTGGGAGTAGCCAATCAATGATTAGTCCAACTTGAATCCTAAACCACAAGAGGGAGCCCATGCCTGACACTGACTGAATGGCCAGGAACCAAAGGCAGGACAAGCCAGAGACCAAGAATAGAAACAAATACAACTAAAACCAACAACAAAAAGTCAATGAAATGATTCTTAATTCTGCTATACTCATAGATCATTGCCTAGCCCAATTGCCAACAGAGAGGTGTCATCCATCAACCATTGGGAGCAAATTCAGAAACCAGTAGTCAAACACCACATGAAGACAGAGGAACCACAAGAAGAGAGGAAGATCTATAGGAGCTCTCAGAGGGCTCAAGGTCACCATGAGAGGATAACATGTTCACAGAATCAACTAGGCAGAGCTCACAGAGATTTAAGTGACACAGACCCTAAGCTAGGTCCTCTGCATATTCACATACATTTCTTTAGTACTAGAAATTTTCAGTCTTTATTTCATTGAAGTATATGCAGACATAGTTCTCACTTTTAAAAAAATCATCACAATACAATTCATCTTATGTTTAAGCACTTTAAGGACAGTGGTTATACTTTACTCAATGAACCTGCTTCAAAATAAAATAATTAAAACATAACTAGCTACTTTAATATATAAATGCTGGCAGTGCCACACAAATATTATAAATAAATGTATTTTTTCAATGCATCTTCAGCTTAAACTTTCATCCTCAATTTGTTTGTATTTCATTTAAAAAAAATAAGGCATGGAATTTCATCTGTTTACTATAAAAATGATATAACATAAATATGCTGACCTCAAGCCCTAAATGTTAAATGTCTTAGGCCAAAGCATTGCAATTAATATGAAATTCTAAATCCAGAAAATACTGCCACATAAACAGTGTAACAGCCAAGTAGTGTCTAAGAAGCCATATGTTTTTTCTCATTGTTCAAAAAAAGGAGATGACTTCCCGTCACTTATGTTTCTGATTAGCAAGGTGATTTATGCCACAATCACTAAAAATGCCAGCAAGTGAATGAGAAAATGCATAGTGACTGCACCAGATGTGCACAATAAACAGGAATCCCATTGTAATCTCTGGTACTTAGTTTATATGAAGGTAATGTAGGAAACACTCTTGGATATGGTGAAGTCACTCTTTTTTTACATTTGACTATAAATGATATGAAATAAATTGTGTGTTTTATACTTTATGGCATGCATACATTGATAAATTAGGTACCGTTTTGTATCCTGACTTATCTACAAGACAAACCTGGCTAAGATCATGGGGATTAATTGCTTCAGAAGTGTGAAATGCTGCTTTTCCATTCTTTTCTGCACACTCAGTGAAGAAACAATGATTAATCACTGTTTAACTATTCTCTTGAGGATCTACAAGATTGCCAAAGCAGGACTTATCCTCATAAATTCAAAAAATACAGGTTTGGATTTGTAGCCAACAACCAAAAGAATCTGAACCTAAACTCATTTGTTATCAGATTACAATAATATCGAAGTTTTAAAATTTACTAGTATACAATTTTATTTAATAACTTCAATGGCAATTTAACAAACTATAAGTAAAAGCTGCACACTGTAGAACAGTAACTACTAACAAGCATACTTTTGAAACTTGTAAAATCTCACTGGAATCATGTCAAATAATGTAGAATTAAGCTGAATCTAATAACCTTCCTTAGCTATGTAATTCCTATGCACTATTTATAAAAATTAAAATATCTGCACACAAAATGGCCATTTACTCCGAGAAATTTTATTCTATATAGCTTGAGCTAAATAGTATCTAGGCAAAACTATTTAGTACTATTTACATACACATATGCATGTATACAAATGCTATGACTAGATATTTACATATATATACATATGTGCATATATAAACTGTGTGTGATACTTACTGAGACTAAAAATATTGGACAGTTTGAAGAGAAGTACATAAGAGATTTTAACATATTACAATAATTTACTGTTCAAATTGCTTAGTCAATGTTCTCTAACATCAAAATAAACGATAACACTTAAAATGGAAAATTATCTTTCCTATCATTAATGACATTTATATACATTTTTTATAATTAACATTGTAATATTTCAATAATCAGTGTAATGAATAGCATCATGTCAGTCATTACAAATAAAAGATTATGAAAATTTTCATTTTAATGAGATAGTTATTTAAAGGATTCAAAAAGTGAGAAAAAATGTTTAAATTTCCAGAATTTAATATAAAATAGATATAGCTAGTGGACTCATTTAACTTAAACACATGTGAAAAAGAAAGACACTTATAATCTTAAAGGCTTGGTCTTCTGAGTCTAATATCCGACTGCTGCTTCTTTCAGATCTACTGAGTAGTATCTCAGAAGAGTGCTAAGATGGCCAACCTACAGTGAAACTGGGATCCACTTCACTATTAATTAAGTACTTGTCATGACGCTTGTCAAGTGAGAGGAAAAGAAAGTGAAACAGATCCTGTTATTTTCTCCACATCATTTCCACTTAAGATTGGCTGTTTCCCCACTATCACAACAGCAAGCGTGATATTAAGTACACATACAACAAAAACTTTTAAAATTTCCAATAAATTTGGCCAAAAAAATATTTTTCCTTGCATTATTTAATTAAAGTAAAAATGGAGATAATAAAAAGTGGATCTTCACATATGGGAGTAGTTACCATAAACAGTAAACACTTAAAAGTCACTCACGTTGATTTTGCCCTCAAAGTGGGCATTTTAAAATCTATACATAAGCAGATTGATTATCAGAATTTTTTATATTTTTCTATTAATGTATTTCAGTTAGATGAAATGATAGAGTCATCCTTCTGTGTAATTCAGAATACACTACTAGCATAAAGTCCTATACAGATAAAAAGAAATAAGTAGAGAGAGGTTCAAGTATAAATGCAGCTCCTAGGGAAATGTGAGGTCAACAAAGAAAATAGTTGGTATATTTTTCATTAAAATTTTTTTCTTTATGCTAGCAATTTTGTGCTTTTAGGGGAAAACTCTGTGTAAATTGCTTATTTTAAATTAGGAGCCTAAACACAGGAATCAGATGATCATGATATCATGTAAGAACAGAAGAGAATAAACTAGAACATGCCTTTCAAGTAAGTCAAACTCTGACAGCATATCCAACACACCTCATTTCTAATCAACAGGAAGCACAAGAACTTCTAAGAATAGAGCGCTAAGAAGTTCTTTGGTGCCCTGTTTCTCCCACCACTATAAAATTTACCCTATGAAAAATTGTTAGCCAAAAGGGGGGGGGGAGTTTTCTTTTATAAGTTGCTTTTGGTCATATTATTTTATCACAGCAACAAAAAATAATCTCCAGGGTATACTCCAATTCCTTAGTAGAAAATAATTTGAATCTTTGTTTCAATTTCCCTTATATTTGTAGGAACTGGCTAGTAACTGAAAATTTATATTTTACTATGGGTTATTATTGGTTGGGGCATAATAAACTTCAATCCTTTTTTCTTTCTGCAGAGGTACTGGGAATATATCTCAGGGCTCCAAGGTAAACACTATGCCGCTGAACTATATTTTCAGATCCTGAGATATTTTCAACTCTAATTTACTCTAAATTCCTACGTCTTAACAAATATATTATATTAAATGCCCAAAGGGAAAAATAGTATATAAAAGGCCTGTGAATATAAAAATCATAACCATGAAATAAACAGGGTTCTCTTGTCACAGACACCAGCATATGTACATTTAGTGTCCTCCAAAGCTCCCTAACTCTGAAAAAGAAAACACTGCATCCTTGAAAACAGCTAAGGGGAAAAACCATTTCCAGAACAATTTACTATTGTTTATCCCTTGGTATGAAAATGCTTGCAGTGGGAATTAGAAGCCAAAACATCTTCCATGAGGCAAACTCTCTGTTCTATGGAGAAATATCTCAAAGAAGCACTCTAGCATGACTCAGTCAGTTAAGAAGAAAGTTAAAAAAGGAAAAAGAAAAGGAAAAAAAAAAAAACTAATGATGAAATGGAGGAAGTAGAAAGTAAGAGACCATAAATCTTTCCGAGTAACTGTGTTGATGGGCAACTTTATTCCCAAGGGACACCACAACCTAATTTTTGTAGAAGCATACAAATATACCAAAAGTTTTATAAACCACAATACTATATTGGCAATATTAAAGATACTCAATTGTTAAATGTTGAGCAAATTTGTACTCATATTCTAGGAGAACAGTCACTGGAATACAGAAGTGTTTGAAGACAATTTCAGTTTACTTCAAAGGTTTTCACCAAACAGAACCTTTATTGACAAATAGGAACTGAAGAGAAATAAAAAAACAGAGAGTAAAAGGCTACATAGAAAAATACAACAGTTTGAATTGTTGCTACTCTAGTAAGAATGCAAATCAAAGAAAATACGCAAGGCAGACTAAAACTACTGATCCTAATGTCCCAGGTTCTACTCATTAACTGCTATGTCATCAGCTATTTAACTCCTAAAAAAAAATTAAATTGACATGTATACTATATTATAGCCCAAACAAAGTTCTTGCTCATGAAAACAAATCATTGTCATCACTTCACTTAATTTTTCACTAAAAGAATATAAAGGTTGAAATGATAAAAAAAAAGTTGAAATTCTAATGCACAGTAAAATATTAACATGTTTTTAAAAGCGTATGGTTCATTAAATGGCAAACCAAATTGGAAAAACAAAACAAAATTCATCCAAAGTGCATTTCCCTTTAAGTTAAAAATTAATTCTGAAATATTTTTCCTATAGAAAAAAAGTGTTTTCTTTAATACTACACTTCAAAAACATAATCAACACAAATTTTTCTACATAAACCCCCAAATAATTACACTAACGTTCCTAAAGATAACCAACTTAGCTAAATAATCAATCTGTAAAAATATTAGGTAGTGTTTGGGATTTTTTTTTTGAGACAGTAATTTAATTATAACATTTCTTCCTTCCTTTTCCTTCCTCAAAATAGTCCCATATCCCTCCCAAATCTTCTTCAAATTCATGGCCTCTTTCTTCACTAACTATGCACTACATCCTGTTGCATTATTAATAACTCACTCTGTGTGTGTGTGTGTGTGTGTGTGTGTGTGTGTGTGTAAAGGAACAGTGAGGTGATGAAATGTAAAGTATAAATCTACAACATAGATATAAAAACTGTAACAAATCTAGCTTAAAATTGCTGTGGTTTAATAAAAACTTATTGTATCAAACACAGTATAGCATGATTGATCACTAAACTAAATAACAAAAGTCATATACCCTTTTAGTAAAAGAAAGATATTCAGAACCATTTTATGTAGAGTTAGATTCATCTTATTGTAAATAATTCATATTTATATATTTTTGCAGCTGATGCAGTATTTCTTTATTTTACTTTTCAGTCACATCTAAAAAACTAGAAACAATACTTTGCTAAATTATACTGTACATATGAAGGATGTCTAAGTATTACCAGCAGTTTCTTGAACAATAAAACATACACACCATATTCCTCTTTGGTTAAATGAAAATTTGCTAATAGAATAAATGTCTCTTCTTCATCTTGGCCATGTAAACATATAGACTACTTTATTCTACACATGACTTTTAAAAGTGGAATATATTTATCTTTCAAATACAAAATATTTGTACTTAAAGACAACATACTTAAATAATATTTAATATATAGTCATACTACAGTGATGTCACTACTTGAAAAAATGACAGCTATTTCTTTAAGAAACATGTCCATAATCAAATTTTAAAAACTAACAAAGTATCCTAGGCAATTATAATTTATATTTCCAAATATATACTTTAGATGCATTTAAATTTCAAGCCAATTTTCATTGTTGTACACTTCAAAGATCACTAATTAACTGGGCTGTGATAGAATATATGTAATAAAAAAAGAAACTGATGTACCATTACCAAAAAACAAGAAAAAAGATCTACAATATAGGCAAAGTTGGACCATTTGTAGTGTAAGACTTCCTCAGCAGTCCACATACAGAATTCTTTATGGCCACTTCAAATCACGGACTGCCAATTCTTTTTCTGGTTATTTTCATGGGAACTGCATAAATATTGGGAAATCAAAAAATAGAAAATAGATATACACATGCAAATATAAAAATATTGTCAGTGTATAACTTACTGCTATCCTGGGAATCAAATAATTTATGTAACATCTGGTTTCATATTTTTATAATTTTTCCTAATTAAAATGCATATTTAATGCCTAAGTGCTCAGTCTCCCCTCCCTCCCTCCCTCCCTCCCTCCCTCTCTCTCTCTCTCTCTCTCTCTCTCTCTCTCTCTCTCTCTGCCTCTGCCTCTGCATTTTGTTTTGTTTTTGTTTTGTTTTTTAATTTCAAAACTGTGTGCTCACAGGATTAAAGTCTAGATAGGTACAAATTCAAAATTTTATTGTACTTAATTTTAAAATATACATAAAAGAAGTAAACTAACTTTTTAAAATAATATTGAAGTCTGAGGAGTTTTCACATATGGGCCTGCAGGGGTCAAAAATTAAATAAATGCTCAAAATAGTTTGAAAAATAATAAGAGCGTATTTCTAATGTTACTTAGAAGGCCTTTTTGACCTTTTTCTAACTTCCCAGATAACTGAAAAGCCAAGCCCTTCTCTCTCCTGGCCTACCTGAGCCTCTCAGCTCAAACCTTACAAGCCTAGTGAGTTCACAGACCCACCTACAATCCCAGGCAAAGATGGGTTCACAAAGTTTATGCATCACCCCAGCTGGGTAAATGTCCCAGATTCATTTCATTCACACTCCAATGTCTTACACAGACTGTACATTCTGCATACCATCACAACCTGATGAGTGACACCTCGGCTTGTTCAACTGTCCAGGCAGAGCCAGCCATGAGTCACTTTCTTGGTCACAAATGAATTAGAATTTCTCTGCCTCTCCAAACATAAATTAAAATTTTGTATCTGAAAGACTTACCAACTCTTCACACATTACTTGACACATAACCAAGGAAAAAAGTCCACGTGCTCACAGTATCATCACAACATCACAAAATCAACTGTGTGAAATGTCAAAACAATGTGTGCCCCAGCCATGAAAATATACTAGTCCAAAAAATAAAGTTGCTCAATGAGAATTGTTTAATTAAAAATAACAATTGCAAACATAAAGAATTCAAGAAACTCAAACAGGATATGAGCAAATGCTTCAATGAATTTAAAGACAATAAGTATAAATCTCTGAGTAAGGTCCAAGACAATACAAATATACAGAGGAATAAAATGAAGATAATTCAGAATATAAAGACAGACATACAAAAGAAAAATCAAGTTAAAATAAAGATGGAACTGAAAAAATCTAATTAGAAAACTCAGGGGAAAGTATAAATAGTAGGATGGATTGAGAAGACAGAATTTCAGAACTTGAATGAAATGAGAAATTGAACCACTCAATATGAAAAACTAAAAACACATACAAACATAATATGCCAGAAATTAAAACACCATGAAAAGATCAAATCTACAAAAATGGAAAGAATGTAACATACCTTCTAATAATAACTTTCAATATCAATGGCATGAATTCCCTAATCAAAAGATTAGTAGTAGTTTAACAGATTAATAAGCTTCAGTTTTGGTTTTAAAACCAAAAGCAAAAAACAAAAAGAAAAAGGAAAAAACCTTCACTTTAAAGAAGAGGAGACACTTCACAATGAAAGACTAAGAAAAGGTATTCCAAATAAATGAAACCAGGAGACAATTAAGCGTGACTATCTTAGTATCTAACAAAACATACTACAACCTAAAATTAATTAAAAAAAAAAAAAGATAAAGAGGCATACTTCATTCTGACCTGAGGAAAAACTAGCCTAAAAGACATTATAGTCTTGAACACATACATAAGTTGGGTGCATATGACTGGACTTCAAAACAATTAAGACTAACTCAAATATTCAGTATTTCAATACCCAACATTATGCAATGGACAGGTCATCTGGTAAAAACTGAACAGAGGAACATGAGAATTAAGTGACATCATACATATAAGTGGCCGAACAAACATCTGTAAAATATCATAATCAGATGACAAAGAATATACATAGTTCTCAACATCTGATGGAAGTTTCTAAAAACTGACCATATAATGAGAGACAGAAGAAATCTGATCAAATATAAGATTACTGATATGGCTTAAGGTATTCAATTTTACTTAAAAACAAAACCTAAACAGGAAAAGAAACTACAGTAATCACATTAACTCATGGATATTAAACAATCCATTATTGGATAGTAAATGGGTCAAAGAAAAACAAGAAAAAAAATTCCAAAACTAAATAAGAATGAAAACACAACATAACAAAACTGAGAAACATGAAAGCAGTACTATGAGAAAAATATATAGCTCTAAGTTCTTATATTAAAGTTTAAAAAATTAAAAAGTATGAATAATGAAGCAACTCAAGAATTTGTCAGCAAAGAAAAGGCCAAAGTCAAATCCAGTAGCCAGAAAGAAATAATAGAAATCAAAACATAAATTAATGAAACATAGGCAAAGAAATAAATATAAAAAAAATCAATAATTCTCATAGCTTGTTCTTTGAGAAGATGTAAATAAGATACTCAGAATGTTAGTCCAACAACTTAAGTAGCTGCAAAAACAAAATAAGAGATTTAAAAAAAAATCTTCAAATACAAATACCCAGGTTGATTCAGAGTAAAAATCTATCAGAACTGGTATTTCTTAAACTATGAAAAAAAGTTGAAAGAGGAGGAACACCTCTCAATTTCAATGAATCAGTATTACTACATTACTCAAGACAGGTAAAAACACACCACCACAACAACAGAAAAATACAAGTCAAAATCCCTGATAAACATATGTATTTAAACATAAATACAAAAATTCTGAATAAACTATTTGCAAAGTGAATACAGGCATATATCAAGAAGATCATTCATACAATCAAATTTAATTTTGCTCCGAGATAAAGAAGGGTTCAACATATGTAAGTTAATAAATTTAAAAAATCATATAAATGAACTCAAAGGGAAAAATCAACGAAAAAATTCTCAATAGATACAAAAAAAAAAAACCATCAACAAAATCTAAGATGTCTTCATGATAAAAAATCTTAGGAAGAATAGAATGAGAAGGAGCAATCTGATAAAAAAAAAATGCTTTATATGATAAAAGATATACAATATCATCCTAAATGGAAGAAAAACTAGAAGCAATGTTCACTATGTGTGCATATACTATTGAAATGTTTAGGAGAGGAAGCTAATCAAACACAATAAAATGATAAAGTGGAATTTGATTTTGCTTTTTATGGTCAAATCATTTTGGAAGACTTCAAATTCAGTTACCAAATGTAATTGTTATTTGAATAAGAAATGACCCCTACAGCCTCCTAGAGTGTATTTCAACACTTGTTCCTCAACAAGTGCCACCCCTTTGGGGACAATACAGAACTTAGGTGTGGCAGAATTTTTGCTATAGTAACTGTGTCACTATACACATAGGTTTTGATTTATAGAACCTCGTGTCACTTCTTATTTTGTTTGTGTTCTAATTCTCATGTTCTCTCTTCCTTCCCTGAGCCCTCCCTGCTTCTGTGAGGATAAGATGTGATCAGCCATCTTACTTCTTCCATGCCATGTGCCTGCTGTCTTGATTTCCCCACCATGATGAACAAAAGCTAAAAGACTCACTCTTCCCTATGTTGTTGCAGTATTTTGAGGAAGGAGGGTTGTGGTATTTTATCGCAGCAATAATTACAAAAGAATTACTAATACATATGTTTTCAAATCTTAAGAGATATCAACATATTCTTTTATCATCAACCAACATATTCAGTGCTTTCCAGGCTTTTTAACCACACAAGGATTTTCCAGAATAACTCCTTGGACAAGCATGTCACCAAATACATTTTGAAAAGGCTTATTATATTATATCTAGGAGGAAGTAATTATGAGTATCTGAAAAGCTGCAAAGATACTGCCTTGGACAAAAGAAAATAACAACAGGACAGTAAAGAAGTTTTCAACATACACTGCAGACACATGGCTGTTTCTAACTGTAACTGCCTAAAGACTGAAACAAAAGATCATCAGACAGAACATGCTTGTCTACTTCTGAGCCCTACTAAAATTCTTATGATGAATATTTATGGCCCCCCTCTCAAACTGAAACTGATCAAATTCAGAATCAGCACACAATGAAAATATGAATCCACATACACAAAACAAATGAAAAGGTTTCAAAAGATGCTTTATAACTAGAATATCTCAGATTTTAATGTTCATATGAATTGTCCCTAAATTTTAATAAAACACAAACTGTTTTAGTAGGTATGATGTTGGACCCAATATTCTGCATTTTCTAGAAAACTCTAAAGTAGCCCCAAGGATCTTGACCTATATATACATCATACATTAAAAGTAGAAATACAGCATAAAACAGAACAAAACATTGATGTCTAGAACTATTTGTGGCTTTATATTTCAAACTGCTTTCCAAAGATGTAATTCTTCCCCCATAAAACAATTAGTTTTCATTTGTAAATAAAAATAAAAACTACACAAGAAATGATAATATATACAACATTATTATCTGAAAACTCATCAGACAGTCACAAAAGTGCACCTAAAGAAAATCAGCTTGGACTGTACATCTTCATTCTGCTTCTGGATATGAATTACTACCCTGAAAAGCAAAAAACTATCCTCACTTTCATAAAAGAGTTCTCGTACCAAATAGACTACAATATGCAACTGCAAAACTGCCCCGCACCCCAAAACAACATGTATAAACCAGAATCCTGATCTATGATTTAGTAGCAGCTCATTTTATTAAAGCACTCCAAACATAAAATTGATGGAACCAACTGCTGTGTTGGCCATACACAACAGCTGATCAAAATCAGCCAACATTTCTATTCTTACTAGTTCCCCTTAAGGTTCTGAAACTCTTCTCCTCTGTATCTTTATTCTGATAATGTAATATCTCAAATAAAATTAGTTCTTTATCAATGAAATAAAGTTTTAAACTGCAAAACTAGATAAACAGAAATATTGTAATATATTAAAACATACACAATTTAATGCACATATATGAGAACTACTTTTATAAAGTGTATTTTGTGCAACCAAAAAAAATTTAAACTATTTATACTATATGGCTAGGTATCAAAACACAGTACTGTTGATCAGCGAATAATTACATGACTTTCATTTCTTAACAAGACAACCATAGTGAAATTAGCAAATTATTTCTCCTTCTAACTGGATTTCAATATATTAAACCTTTTGCTATTTTAGTTCACTAATAACAAAGGAATTTCTTTGTATATCATATGATGTCAAAAGGTGAATTTTTGTAAATAATTTTGTGGTATTTTTGTCACAATGAAGGACAAAGATTAGCCAACTGTTTAGTTTCCTCTCCTTTATGTTGTGTCTTTGATCACTAACAATGCTGCGTGAACAGCCAACAGAAGGCTGACATTTCATAAAATATGCAGTGATAAAAACTAATACTGTAGCATCTGGGAGCAATATATAAAATGCAGAAATACACCTAATAACTGCAATCTTAAATTACAAGCTACTTACTTTTAAAAGTTAAATGGAGAAAAAGTATCTAAGATTAAAGAAAAGAAAAAACAGCAATTTTTTTTTAATTTTAATACTTTATACTCTTCTTCTCTAAAAACTTAAAAGCTAGAAGCTTTGTAGGAACAGGCTATCTGAACTATGTATCTTTAACAACTAAAGAGTATACTACAAAACTGCTAATGAAAGTTGACATATAAAATTCAGAGAAACATTTTTAACAGGTAATTACAATTGTCAAAACTGTCTTATCACCATGTAACATATCATTTATATGAGATGTCAAAGATCATGACTAAACGGGCCAGTATCGGGACTAGACACCCCTAGACTAAGTTCTCAACACAAAGATATATTGCTCCAGAGACAAAGAGCAGGGAATAAGAGACAAAGATAGGAGATTAAAGGACAAGGAGGAAAAAAGGGAGGAGTATTTGTCCCAGAGGGACAAAGGACAGCCTCTGCACAAAGAGAAGAGTGGCCAATAGACAAATAATGGTTTATAATGCAAAAAGGGAAGCCCCTAGTTAGGATGAGGTATTTAATTTTGACTGGTCATGTTAATTAGATGAGCCAAAAGTGGGTTTTTGATTGCTGGACTTCAATATTTTGATAGTTTGGCCTTGTGGTCAGCCTCAGGAGGAGGAAGTGGCCAAATAAGGGATTGTAATGATTAACTTTAGGAACATAATCTTGGACTGGAAAGATGGCTCAGTGATTAAGAGCAGTGACTGCTTTTCAAGATGAGAGTTCAATTCGCAGCACCCACATGGCAGCACACAACTGTAATCTAGTTCCAAGTGACTGACACCCTCACACATACATACAAGCAGGCAAAACATCAATGCACATAAAAAATTAAAATCATTAATAAAAGACTAAATTAGAGAGGGAAAGAAAAAAGAATGTCATCTAAGTATATTTTAGCAAGAAAGAAGGAAGAGTAGGAAAGCCAGGCCTTCCAGACCATGTTCTCTATGCTGGAGCCTGCTACAACAATGAAAAATTTGATTTTTACTTTTTTTCTTCTTTATTTATTTTGTATTTATCAAAAAAACAGTAAAATGAATTTAAAATGCTGAAAAGTTAACAATAACTATAAAGAGGATAAAAATCATAAGCATGACTTATCAAGGGTGATAATGCAAATAAGATTGCTACACATATATTTACTTTGTGTTCAGCTTTCCCTCTGAATTTTTTTTTTTCCATCCCTGTATATCCTTATTCAAGGTCCCTTCCCCCTCCCACCACATCAGGTCATTTTTCTTCTCCGCAACTCCCCATCCTCTCCCTGGGCAGGGAGTAGACAGTCCTATGGTCCCACTGACCCAATAATGTTTGGATCAGTCTCCACTCCTGGCCAAATCCAGTTTTGTCCATCCTCCCTCAAGAGTGAGTCAGGTGTTCCTATAGTTGGAGTGGGGTCCGAAGGGTCAGTCCAGGGTGTTTCTGATCCCAAGCTGTTCAGTGGTTGTGGTTTGCTCACTCATTAGTGGTCTCTAAACAAACAAACAAGAAAAAAAACCAAGCATGCCCAAAATTTGATTTTTTTTTTATTTATTTTTTTTTCCAAAATTTGATTTTTAAACTATAATAATCTAAATAACTATATTCTTTATCCAGTATTAATTTAGCTTTCCACAATATACTTAACATTCTTAGGACACCACAACAAGTCAAACATGCTAAAATATATTTAAACAATTTTAACTTACCACTAATCATGTTAAATAACAAAAAGTTAAGTTACAAAATAAGAACAAAGACCAATTATATAAATTATATACATGGAAGTTATTTCAACATGTCACCTATATCCACCAAAGTCAGAGTCCCCAGAACTATTACACCTTTTATAAAATATACATACTAAGAGTTAATGAAAAAATATAAAAGTTATATTCAGTACTCACTTAAAAAAAACTCTAAATTACAACTTAGACTAAAGAAAATGCACACCAGTTAAGTATGTGGGAAGCACTGCCTTATGATTATAATTAGCACCTGAATTTAGGAATTTCCTTCCTTAATGCATAGCAGAAGTCTATGAGTCAAACTATACCATCTTCTATTATTAACTGAAGATAGATTTTTTTTTCCTTCTCTTGTTTACTGCAACACAATTCAGTTGTTTAGGTCATTATAATATATTAATTTAATCAGCAGTCTCACATCACTCATCGCCCTCTGGACAAGAAAAAACATACTACAAAACTGATAAGAGAAGACATGTTTACATTTATAATGTATAATATATAATGTTCCTAATGATAACATTTATGTAAATTCTAATTCTACACATTAAAAATTTGGGGTTTTAGTTTTATTGAATACAATGCTATTCTTTCAATAACTTTCTACACACCTTCAAACTTCAAGACATCATGCCTATGAAAATATGTGATACTACACAATACACTAAATGTAACTTTAAAAAAGCTAAAATAAAATGTACATGCTTTTAATTTATTCTGTTCTATTATAAAGACAGCTTCAGCATATTCACTAAAAAAGTCCTAATCATTTGAGTTTATGCAATCCTTTTAAAAAATTTTCTGTGTACAATTTCACATGTACTTACATATCACATAATAACTGCATTTACTAAAATTTAACATGAAAATTAATTAACTAGGAGCCAACTGGTGGTGGCATATTCTTTTAATCCCAGCACTCTGGAGGCAGACGCAAGCAGATCTCTGTGAGTTTCAGGACAGACTGCAAATCAGTCTACAAAGTGAGTTTCAGGACAGACAAGACCACACTGAAGAAACTCTTGTATTGAAAAGCAAATATATATATAGTATTAATTATTCTTTTAATTAATAGCATTATCAATATTATTTAATAATGATAGTACTAGGTACATTTAAAAAGAAATATTCAACTATTTTAAATTTCATGACTTTAAGAGTAATTCAGTTGCTTTTATTTAGATTACACTGATGAGAGAAGAAAAATAAATGAGAGCCAATTTTAGCAGTTTTTCATCAAAATACTATACCATGTTCCCCAGGTGTTATCTAAACAAATAATCACAGCAAGCAATAGAGTTTTTTACTTTTTCTTTGTAAAATATCAATTTCAATAGAAAGAGAGTCCTCATTTACCTTGTTTAGCTCAATAACTGTGCATACATCCACACAAATATTCACACACACACACACAAAAATGAGTATTTATAATGGACTATAGACTAAGAGTGGTGCTCTATTAACACAGAAACAGGAAATACAGAACCTAGATCCAAGTATGCATACAAAAAGTATGTTGAGATTCCAAATTTCAATCTATTGACAAAGTAGGACCACTGGAGATTTCTAAGCAGGAAAGCAGCCATTTAAAGACAATGCTTTAGAGAGATTAGTCTGACAACAATATACACTAAACGTTTCGTCTCATGGCAATGATAAGAGCTAAGAGATATTAAAGTCTATGAATAAGGTTCTAAAAGAGTGAGCATGGTTTTGTGGAATAGTACAAAAGTGGCAGAAAAAAGAACTAAGACTACACTGATTGACTAGATATAATGGACAAGAGGAGACTAAATTCCTGGATGCCAGAAAAATACCCTAAAGAACAGAGGAAGAAAAGACACTGGATGTTGAACTAGTAAGGTGTGTTAAGAAGAAGAAGATACTATCATTCCTAGATATGGGAAGAATGGAAAGGAAGCTGTTAGAACTGGACCTGGGAACACAAGCAAAGAAGTATAGATTTCAGAGTAGTATACAAATATTAATATTAGTCCCAGGAGAATATTAAGAGGCAATATTTTAAAAATGTGAGAAGGGAGGAGTACCAGTCCAAAAAAGAATGACTCAGAGAAGAGGACATGATGTCAAGGCTATAATAAAGTCCTGTAAGGGTCTTTAACTGAGGGGAAAGAAGGGCTGGGTCAAACAGAGTCTAATTATGTAGTCCAGACTAGGTAGGAACTCACATTCTACCTATTGTAGAGCAAGGTTTCTGGCCCTGTCCAGCCAGAGGTTCAGACCTGACCACAGCCGCTTTCCCCCCAAAATTGACTCAGACGCTTATATTAATTTTATCCTGTTTGGCCTATATCTCAGGTATATTACTAGCTAGCTGGCTCTTCTTAACTCAATGCATTTCCATTAATCTATCCTGCCACATGGCTCATGGCTCACCTGTGTTTCTTTATATGTTTCTTCTTGGGTGTGAGAAGCCGCACTCACTGCCGCCATTCCAAGATGGCGTTGACATCCTGTGCAGGTGCAAGGGGAATTTCCACTCCTTGTGCTCTGCCTCTCCCGTGGCATCACCTCGCCCGATTGAGCTACAGCCAATTTGAGTCTGACACGTCCTAGGCGGGGGTCAGTTTCCTATATAAGGGACGGGTTTTAGCCGTTTGGGGTCTCCACCTTGTAAGCTTATGCTCTCCCTCTCAAGACGCATTAAAGCTTTTCTGCAGAAGGATCCTACGTGTGCTGCATCGTTCTTGCTGGCGAGACGGTAGCGCGGGACACTTGGGCACCTGCATAGTCTGACTCCACACTCCTTCTCCTACCTGCACTTCAATTTCCCCACCTATGGTGTCTGGCCATCTACACTTTTGCTGACAGCAAATAGATATATTTGCATTGGAAACCAAACATGAAGAAATTAACTTTTAGGTCTATAGTACTAAATAGATTCTTCTGTATTTATTATTAAAAATGAAAGTATATTTATAGATTAGCAAGTATTAAATAAGTAGCTAATTAAAATAAGATGCAAAATTAAATCATAAATTTGCCCTTTTCTCTTAAGCTGTTCAAGAAACAAAGTAATCTATTTGAGTACAAATTACATTTTTAACTTAACAAAAATTTTCCAAATCACAAATTTAAGTTTTAGAGTGCACAGAAATGATTTTATCTATAAATATAAAATACATGTCTTAACTAATGTAGTCTATTAAATAAAACTTCTTAATATAAAACACAAATGTTACTTTATTAAAAGGTAGTGGTATGAGTAAAATTTGTTTGTTTCCATAATAGCAACTTAAATAAATACAATACTCAGCTTATTTTTTTTTTTAATTAAGTCTACATCTGAAGAGGTGGTGGTAGGTCTGTCCTAATTCCTCTTCTTCACATACCATAGTGCATACACAGAGGCAAGCACAGCAAGAGTAGGAATTTTGTTGTAACAAGTTCAGGATTTACACATTTGCCACTGATGAGCATGAAATTGGTAGGCTTCAATGGGAAAAAATAAAGCAATAACTTAAGCAATTATATATTAAAATGTTGCTCCTTTATTAAAAATTGGTGAGCAAGGGGGGAAAGAAAAAACAAGAAAGAAATGTTATGATGTGTACTCCAAGATAGGTAAACATCCATTTCCTTTACAGAAAGGGCCAAAAGGAAGCAGGAGACAGACCAGAAAAGCAAAGGATTCAACAGTGAATCTGAAAGAGATGAAGTTAGAAACTAGAATTTGAGTGTTTTGTTCATATTATAAATTTTAATATTTAGTAAGTATTTTAAATAATATAACAGGCTATTCAGAAAATGAGTGACCACATAATCATTGCTCCAACTAAAACACTTCTGAGAGTGAAAAGGAGGGTAAGACAGAATGTTGTCTGTCTTTTCTAGGTGCCCATTGTCTACTTCCTACAGTAAAAGGATCTATAACCTTACAGGGCAAAATAGGTCCATGAACTCTGAGAAGAAAACAATGTTCTAGATTATCTGGTAAGGTCAAGAGCAAGTGTTCAAAAAAAAAGGATGGATCCAAAAAACATCCAAAATTCAATTGTTGTATCTAATAACAGAAGAAGAAATCCATATGCTAAATTTCAACTGCAGAGAAACTGAAGTCAGCATAAATTTCTAGCAAATGGAATCTATGTTCTTATACCCACAAAGAACTGAATGTAGCTAACAAAATAAATGAACAGGAAAGAGATTTTTTGCTCTCCTAACATTGATGTGATACAACCAATACTAAACTCTGTCCCCAAAACTGGAATTTTCAAAACCAGTATTGTTTTAAATAACTGAATTTGTGGTAATTTGTATGGGAACCACAAAAAAATAAATATATTATATATATATATATGTGTGTGTGTACATATATACATATATATATTAGAAATAATTAAAACAAAAACACAAATATGAAAAAGGACTATCTCAAGAAGTCTGGCTCATGATCACCTGCTAATCCTCATGCCAACTATGTGTTTATACATGGCTTTCACTGACCTAGCATGCTCAGAATAACACTGAGATCTGAACCTCTTATCTGAGTCATTTTCTAATCTTTGTAAGTAACTGCCTTAAGAGAATCAAACCTACAAGCAAGATGAAAATAGTCATTAGGCACCTATGTTCTATGACAATAATTATTACAACTATTCTTAATATATCAATTTTTTTATTCTGGGCACATAAAGATGATACAAGAATATCTGAGGTTTATTTTGTCAGCAAAGAGGCTTTTTTCGGTTCTTGTGATTAGCTTGAGAGGCTAGAGCCCTAGCAAATCAACTATTACTTAAGCCACCACAAACCATTAGCTTTCAGATTCTTGTCTTTTAAAATAAATAAATAAACAAACAAATAAAAATCATGTTTGAGTTTTAAAAGTAAGGATTTTGATGAAGGGAATCGAAAACAAGTGAAGAGCAACGAATTTTTATTTCAGACTATGAAGGTGGTAATACCAGACCTCTGCGGTTGTTGTTGAAATTTGACACATTATCTTGCATGACATATTTATTGGCTTCTAAAAGAAGCTTGGAGCTACACATGATATTTGGCATCCTTCCTCTAGCCTATTCTACACCTACTGAAAAGCAGTTAAAAGAAGATACATTTTATCAATCTTAGTAGCAAGACAATGTTCAGTACATACAGAGAAGAATATCACATTTTGCTGGCTGAATATACTATGGCAATAAATATCAAACTCTACCATTTCCACAAACAGATATCCTGATCTCCATAAATTTAAGGTAACCAATAAAAGCTGCTCCAATTATATTTTTAAATTTCAAGAGGGAATCGCAAATGTAGCCTAAACCTCCCACACATATTATCAGTTTCCTCTTAAAAGTGGAACAAAAACAATTTAGACATTAGGTCTTAGGACTTCAAAGAACAATACTATGTTGGGGGAATTTTAAAAGAAGAAAGGGGGGAAAGACAATATCTAATAATAAAACAAACTACACTTATTTTATTGTTTCTACAGAAGAAAAATACTAGAGGCTATTTTAAAAGATTATTGTTCATTTGTTTCTGCCAGTCAAAGAGGAAAAAATGAAAAAAGATTCAAGCAAACAGAAAAAGCCACAAGTTTATCCTTAAAGCAACAATGTCCATTTGCTAAGTAAAATATATAAATATATATATATACCTTTGAGATCAAATATTTCATACATCACCAAACTATGGAATTGTATTATTTCTATACCTAAAATAGTGTTAATTCAGTTGGACTATCATAGAAAGATCTGTCAAAGAAACCAAATGCTCCAATTAGCCAGGATATTCTGCTAGGAATTTACAAAAATTTAAAATCAATCTCTTCCTTAAGAATCAGTGTTGGGCAGGTGATTCATTGGGCAATGGGCTTGTTGTGCAGGTATAATGGCCTGATTCTGTACTCCTAGCATCCATATAAAAGCCAGACCAAGTGTCATGCATTTACATACCTATAACCCCAGTGCTGGAGGGAGGGAGCAAAGGGAGACCCTGGAGCTTGCAGAATTGCTAAGCTCCAGTGGTTTTGTACACACACACACACATACACACACACCATATACACAAGTATGCACACATATAGAAGTTTTTTTTAAATCAATGTAATTCCACACATACTTTACCTTAACTCTTCATTTATTTACTTTCCTTGAGAATTATGAAATGTAGAATATATGTAAGTGAAATACAGGATAAAGCTTTATACAGGTAACTAATATTTTTTTAAATCTCGGAATACACTGCTGCTGAAGCTGATTCATCAGTTTTTCAGGACTCCATTATCCTTAAAATACCAAGAAACATACACTAAAAATATAAAAGCCATTTTTGTTCTGTGTAGATGGTTTCATAGAATCAGTGTGAATAGTGGTTGTGGGGATTTGAAAGAAAAACCTCCCAATGGCAGTGGCACTGGCACTGGCCTTGTTGGAATAGTTTTTCATCTTGTTAAAAGAGTGTCACTGTCTTGGTGGGCTTTGTGGTCTCATATATGCTCAAGATACCAACCAGTGCTTCAGATCACTTCCTGTTTGCTGCAAGTCAAGATTTAGGACACTTGGCTACTTCTTCAACACCTAGTTTTTCTGCATCCCACCAGATTTAATGGACTAAACCTCAGAAAATGTAAGTCACCCCAATTAAATGGTTTTCCTTTGTAAGGGTTGCTGTCTCTTCACAGCAAAGGAAACTCTTAAGACAGAAGTGTTAAGCTTAGCATGAACTCTAGAAGCTCACTGAGCCTTAGCTACTTCACCTAAAAATTAGTTTCCAATTTATTAGTCGGAATGATTAAATGCTCCAGTCTTCACAAATTGCTTAGAACAGTACATACCAATCACAAAGTAAGTGCTTGCTTAGTACTTGCTACTTATTTTTAAGCTCTTTTTCTTCTTTACACACTGACTTAATCTTTCTCTCTGTGTAGTAAAAGGCCATCTATGGAACATCATTGGCATCTGTTTCCTGAGCATCTTTCTTTTCCCAGTTTGTTCCAATGTTTTATTTGTAGCTCTGACTTTGTGTTTATTGTGCTTTTTGTTTCCTGCAAATGATTTACTATTGCAGTATTTAGAATTGTAAATTTCAAAATCTTTAAATAAAAAGTTACAACAAATTATTTTACAGGAAGCTAGCCCTGATTATAAATGCAGACTAATGACTTTTTCCTTTACAAAAAATGACATGATTTGAAATAGCCCCAAATCTGTTCCTTACAAATAATATTATATATTATCACAGATCTTAATTGGTTTAAAATCAAGTATTATAAATTACTGAGAAAGACATGAGTAACTAAGAGTATATAGACTTGGGGATATAATATAAAGAACTTGTAAAATTATCAATTTGATTAGTCATGTTTTAATATTTAAATATTTTATTTTATTTTCCCATTACCTCCATTTTTAACACTTTCTACGCTTGGGGATTGGGGGATAATTGATTTCATGGCTCTGTACAAACTACATAAGTGATCTACTACTGAGCTCTACCCACAGGCCCACACAGTACTATTTCAGTGTTATTTTCTCATTTACCCTGAAGCCAGTTACCTCAAGGTGTATTCTAGAAATGGGGATTATCAGACTGGAAATGTCCCTGCAGAAGAAATCTAAAAAAATCCACAAAAGTAATGCTGTTCTCCCTTCAGCATATCATATCATCGTCTTTTTATGGCCCAGATATCCTTGACCACTTCTTCTGTCCAAAAAGTCTAGTGCTTCCCTACAAAGCTACTGAATTTCCTTAATAGTGAGCAGCTTGGAAACATACCTTTGCAATAAGCAAATATTCTTTTTCTACTTAAGCCTTTCATATCCCATTCCCCTTTTTTTTTCACAATCAACTGAAGAATCTTACCTGAATACTCACTACTGTCATGTTGACTTACAGTGCTTTTATTTCTTAAATTACACTTTAATTAGTAATTATATTTGAGAAAAATATGGTTTTAAAACTGTATTAAGTAATAAGGTCCAAGAAAATTCTTAATACAATAAATGTGTCCTCGTTGGCTATAATGACTTAGCTTGCTGAATCAGAAGTCTAGCAGTTCCTTTTTGAAGAATCTATACATTGTTAATGACATCTGTCAGCAGGTGTAGCATTTCATTTTACATATAACTAACCAAATAGTTTGTTGCAAGTAATAATGCACATTTAATGATTTCAAAATAAAAATCTTGCATAACTATAACTAGTACCACAGCATATGAGTTTAAGAAGTAAACATTTTCCAGAACCAAAAGAAGAGTAGCAAATATTTTGTCACTGAAAATCTAATCCCGTTGCTCAACTTGAAACCCTGTCACAAGAACAAAAAATTATGCTGGCAAAAGTGGGGAGCAATCTTGGAAAACAATGAATTCCATAGCTTTTGCTTCTCAAGAATTTTATTACACCTAAAAATATGTAATGTTTTAGTAAAGAATATGAAGTCATTTTTTCAAATGATTTATTTTTATAATAGATACTTGAGTGATAAAAATTGATAGAAAATCAGAGTCCACTCATATTTCTAATCTCACAAATTACTATCATGGTAAATCCTGCAAACTGTATCAATCTTACTACTATAGGATTTATGATGGTTTAAACTTGTTATAAATCTCAATGTATATTTTAAAAATGAACTCTTGATTTAAATCATAATCATGTCCATTATTTTAAGAATCTTGGCTAATAAATCTCAAAGTTAAGATAAGGTGGTTATTTCCTGACATTTGTATATCAAGTTTATAAGTGACTAATTAGCATTTGTATATTCCTTAAAAATAAACTTTAAAATATAACATTGCTTAGACTGTGCCTTAATACATTGTTTTATATTACTGGAATGACTGTGAAGTGGAAAGGAAAAAATTGATATGCAATGGTAGAATTCTATTTAAGAAAGAAAATCACAGTGAACAGCTTCCTAATCTCTCAGATTCCAATGACCAGAAAATAATTCTAACCAGCAGGGGGCGATAGAAAAGAGAGTAGTAAAACAAAGAACAGGCTACAGGCAAGAAAAGCAGTTATAATTATAGCTGGGAACACAGAATTTGCTAAAGGAAGTCTACTGTATAATTATATTCCAAAATTTAGCAAGATGCCCAGAGGCTGACTCGCAGCTGTCAGGGACTGGTAACTTTACTTCTGTTCATGCAACTACCACTTCAGCAACCAAATCGAGTATCTATATATCTTACTCAAACTGACAGGATAAAGGGACAGATCTTTAAAATATTTTATTTCTAAATGAAAATAAAGGCATCTTTGTTCTGCAAATCTCAGTTGAGCTGTCTTTTTAGGCTTCTCTTATTCAAAATCTAAAGCTTATAACATCAAAACTATTATCTATAGGCAGATTTCCCCCCAAATTCTGAGCAAATTTGGATCCTAACTATCAGTACAATTTCAAATTCAGCATGCTTATAACAAATTCCAGTTATCTTTCTTTATTAGTCTCAAATTTGCCTTTCCCATTCCCAGTCCAGCCTATCACATCTAATGAAATCATCATAGTCTGTTAAGCCTGAAGGTCAAAATTCACCATTGTTAATTCACCTAGCTTCATGATGCCCTAGCCTTTACTTATTCAAGCCATCAGGTCTTATTAACTTGGTGTCAAAATGTTACCATTCATCAATGGGGGATATGCTAAAGGACTAACTCTATCTCCCTGAATGTTAGCTTACTTAGAAATTGGTTTTACAGCAGTGGTCAAGTGAGAATAAGGTCATTAGGGTAGGTGGCACCATGAATGATGTCGTATAAAAAGAAATTTAGACAGACAATAGGAAGAAAAAATGTGAACACAGAAACAAAAAGTCAAGAGTATCAAGAATTAATTACCCACAAACAACGAAAGCTAGAGATAGCAAGCAAGGATTCTGCCTTCAGCTAGTAGTTTGACCTTCCAGCCTCTAAAATGACATTTTTGTGTGCAGTCACCTAGCTTTGGGTGTTTTTTTGCAGCAGCTTTGGTATAATCTTTGTTGCTTTAACAAAATATCAAGAAGTAAGCAATTATAGACTGTAGAAACTCCATTGCTCCGTAGTTCTTAGAAGTGGTAATTTCTTTCTTTCTCTCTCAGTCTCTTGCAGAAGAATATAGAAGAGTGAAAGGAGGGAAGGAAAACTGGAGTGCGGGAAGAGGTCAAACAGCCTTTTATCAAAGCCTACCCTCACATAAACTAATTATTTCTTAAAAGTCTCACTTCTTAACACTCTTGCATTATCAATTTTTATATATGGCACTCAAAAAAAACTTCTCTGACAAAGTGACATTTACAAAAAGACCCAAAGGCAAGGAAGGAAGAAACATTATAGATATCAAACACCATGGATATCATAGAAAAGAGTTCTCAAGTAAAAGGAAGATCAAATACAAGAGGCAGAGACTAGAAGTCCTGAAAACTAGCAGTGAAGTTTCTATGACTTCAAAGGGGGAAAAGAATGAATGCAACTGAGGTTAGGGTTAGGGCTAGGGTTAGGAATTCAGTAACCTACTATCTTAAAGTTGCATATGCTTTCACAATACAATGTGTTAAAAATGAACACCAGTGGAATTTATGAATAATCAATATGCTGTTCACTTAAAAGAATTTCTTGGACCTTACGTACAGAACAAACTTAAAGGAGGAATATTGTACAATTGACGATGAGCTAAAACAAGTCAACAAAGTCCAGGTGATATTACAATTCAAAGTGATACATTAAATGGGTAGGTAAGATTTTTAAAGTCTTTCTCCTACAAATTCACAAGAACAAGAGAAAGAAACAAACTCTTAAGATCTTCCTAAGTAAGGGAAGGAATAGGCACAGGGGTGACCTTTGAATTTAATACCATCCATCCAAGGCAGGTCTTCCATGAGCTACTGAGCTTTGTATTTGTGTATCTCCATGACTACACCTTGTTTTAAGGAATTTTATTCCTCTTTTAGAGGAATCATCTTTAGAGCATGCTATCTACTAATACAATTCTAAAGTTACATGTATTAAAACAATAACTTGAGTATAGCAGATATGATTACCACAGAAAAAAATTCCTTCTTCAAAAATTAATGTTCTTGTTATTTATAAAAGGAAAACATGTGCACTATCATTCAGCTGACTCAAAAGAAGTCTAAATGCTGTCTAATATATAGTACTTAAAACTTCAACTATTTGAACTAGTAGAGAAAATAAGCACAATGCATTTTAGAAACAGGAAAAAAAGAACACTTACAAAGATATGGCTCTGTTATCAATGAGCAGCTCAGAATATATCCAATGTTAAGTTCTAAATACCAAGCTCACAGTAAACCAGTTACTGAAACACAAGTCTAAAGCACAAATTCTGAAGCAAAGACATTAAAGACCATTAGACTACTAACTATAGAATCACCTTAAGAAGGAGCAGAGGAGGGGAGGGGAATAACTAACTGTCAGAAAGTGACAGAACATCTAATGAACTTTCCTAGTCTATTACAGATTAGAAACGGAATTACAAGTGAAAGAAACAATGTGCTGCCCATCATGGTTCCTCCAAAAAAAATTATGATAAATTATATTATCAAAACTGGGTTAGGGCCTGAAAGATGGCTCAATTGAATATTTGTTAGTGATGTGAGTGTTTAGATCTGAGTTCAGGTCCCCATCACCCACATAAAAAGCCTACAATCCAGTCCTGGGGAGAAAGAGGCAGAAGAATCTTAGGGACTTGGTGGTCAATAAGTGTACACAAGTGATGAGCTCCAGGTTTAGAGACAGACCCTGTCACCAAAAGTCAGATACAGAGCAATGAAGAAGATGCCCGACATAAGCTTCTGGCCTCTGTGTTTGTGCACACACACACACTAAGTTTACATTTAGGTCCTCATGGTACTGTTTAATTTTTTTCAAAATTACTAACAAACAAACTGATTTTAGCACTGTATACTAATTTGTTCCTTCTTGTCTATAAAAATTCCAATCTTTGTCCCATTCCTGTAAAGACCATTAGGTGCAAGAGCATCTGTGTCATTATCAGGTCCTTAATGTTGAAGTCATAAAACGACTAGCAACTTCATTCTGTTCAAAACCAAAGCTTAAGAATGTGAAACCAAGAATGAAAACTCTGACCAGCTACAGAAGGGTCACAGACTTGAGACTGTGTCTCAAAAGAGAATAAATCAAGGAGAGTTACCAGGACTTTAAGAACTTCTCATCACTTGGGGAAAGGAGAATTTCCTGACTCCACAAGGGTTCACTCTTTTATTAAGTTTCTTTTAGAAGTAACATGCTCAAGAACAAAGATAAGATTTTAATTGTTTCTTGGTTTCAGTTTTTTTCCCCAGACAGGGTTTCTCTGTAACCACCTTGGCTGTCCTTGAACTCACTTTGTAGACCATGATGTCCTCAAACTCAGAGATCCTTCTACTTCTGTCTCCAAGTGCTAGCATTAAAGGCATGAGCCACCATACATGCCCAGCAAAGATGTGATTTTAAACCAATAAAGAAACATTCATTTGGTAAGGCCATATGCAAGGCCTACACACCAATTTGCTATTCTCTCAAAATAATAGAATTCTATCTTTAAAAACACCTTTTATAAATCTGGCTTACTCTTACACAAAGGGCTTTCTATTCTCATTTGTGATCTTATTACATTTGTTGTAAAATTTTCTGTTTCTCTGTCTACCACAAGGAAAGTAGAAAGCATTTTTGCTAAATCAAAATAATTTTATATGTTGTGTGAGAATAAATCCTGAAAGTTTCAAAACTTTTGTCAAGAATTTTAGGTCTGAAATCAACAAAACTTTCCAAATATAAAAAGTTTGTTTTTCAACTTTTCTTCAGTATTTATTATAGAGATTTTCTTAAAACTAATAAAGTTGTTTGTTATATGTCAAAAAATTAGAACAAATCAGTATACCATCAAGTGATCATACATACATACACACACACACACACACACACACACACCTCACAACAAATTGATGGTCTGTAGTACTCTATCCTGTTACAATTCTAAATGGAAAAAAAAGAAAAAATAGGTACAGTCTTTCAACAATCATGTCTAGAAAAAAAAATAGGTTAATCAAAATGACAAATATTTCAAGATTTAAAACATATGGTGATTTAAAGATTTAAAATATGGTGACATTTAAAATGTAGAAGGGATATTTTTACCCTGATTTTTATGGTACTCTGATTAATTCTATAAGAAAATTAGCCTTTTTCATTCAAATGAAAGTCCCAAGAATTAGTGTACCCCAAATAGAGTATCTGTTAGAATTACCACAAACACAGGTCTTAGGTAAGATTTCTATTGCTGTGAAAAACATCATGACTAAACAAAACTTGGGTTTACTTCAGCTTACACTTCCAGTTAACAATCCCTGCAGAGGGAAGTAAGAGAAGAAATTCCTAGTGCAGGAACCTGGAGGCAGAAACTGAAGCAGAAGCCAAAAAAGATGGCTGCTTACTGGCTTGGTCCTCATAGTTGACTTAGCCTGTACTCTTACACCATCTTGGACTGCAAGCTCAAGGACTGCAACACTCGGATCAGGGTTCTCCCATATCAAGCATCAATACAACTGCACTACAAGTTTGGCCACAGTCAAGTCTAGTGTGGGTATTTTATCAAATGAGCTTTCCTCTTCATGAATGACTCTAGCTTGTGTCAAGTTGACCTAAAACTAGTCACCACGGCCATTTACTGTGTGATTACAATTACTTAAAATGTTCAAAGTATGTAAATAAACACACATAGAAAACAGATCAGGAGAGGAGTATTAAGTAACTAATGGTACAGATCTTCTTTGGGGGTAATAAGATATGTTGGAACTAAACAGATTCTACAGGTGTGCAATACTATAAATGTACCAAATACCATTAAACTCCTAAGTTTATATTATATGCATATCACCTGAATAAACAACAATAAATAGAAGTAAAGCTATTTCTAGTTATAAGTATTATATATCTGTGACCAGGTGTTCTGGGTACACAGAAATCAACTCTGTAGTTCACTAATAATGCTTACAATCTGAACATGAGACAAGCCCAAAACGAAATATATTTGCAAAATAAACAACTGATATTTTTCAAAAGTTTCTAGAGCCATAGATTGGCTTGTTGGAGAATATCATTTTAAGGTATGTTGCTTTTATTTATGTCACATTTGTTTAATTCTGTGAGGCTGTGTTACAGTACTTATCTAAAATATCTGATGATCCGATTAAGACTGAATGGCAAATAGAGATGCAGAAGAGAGAAATAAATAGGCAGGGCTGGCAGGCAGAGAGAATATATAGAAGGAGAAATCTGAGAGAAGGAAAAAGCAAGACAACAAGAAGAAAAGGGTACTAGGGGCCAGTCACCCAGCCGCTCACAGAGTAAGAGTTAAAGTGAGATACAAATCAGTAAGAGAAGTAAAAAGCCCAGAGACAAAAGGTAGATGAAACAATTTAAGTTAAGGAAAGCAGACAAAAAAACAAGCCAAGCTAAGGCCAAGCATTTATAATTAAGAATAAGCCTCTGTGAGCAATTTGAGTTGGTTGGTGGGCTGCCCAAAAAATTAAAAAAGAAAAAACACCAATAACATCAGCTCTTAAAACAGACAAGAAAACAATTAGGAGACCCTGGTGAAGCAGAAGTGAGACCCGTAATTTAATTAATACAATTATAGCATATTAACCTCTTAGCCATATAAAGCTATATTAAAGGAAACTCAGAGGAAATTAAGTAAAAGGCATTATTTCAGCAACTTTGAAGTTGTTAAAATGAAAAGGTATAAAGGAAAGAAGATATGAAAGAGGAAGAAATAATACCTAGCAACCCATTTTAGTTACCTTACATACATTAAGAAAATGTTGAAATAAATTAAGTAAAGGCTATGCTAATCCCAATAGTTAACTCACAAATTTTTCAACTACTTCAGATTTATACAACTTAACCTACAAAGTGTTAAAAGTCCAAATCTCCTTACAGGGGAGATTTATGGTGGGGAAAAAAATAAACTTAACTCTGAAATAAGTCAGATTATCAGAAGAGTTTTATTACATAAATATAAAATCATAATTTTAACTTAATTTATAATAATACAAAAAGAAGCCCTGTTTATAAATGTTTATTAAAATTATTATCTGCATTTGTGTTCATGCAAAGGTTGTGGTCAAAAGACAACTTGCATGAGTCAGTTCTCTATACCAAGTGATTTCTGGGGACCAAACTCAGGCCATCTAAGTGCATTTATTCCTGAGCTCTCTTGGCTGGCTACGGAGTATTTCCATAAAAGATATTTGATAGTAAAAAATGACTCCTCATATTTTACAACAAATTACAATCTTTAGAAGTCTAAAATCTACTATGAGTTAGAATACAAAAATATAAGTGGACATTTAATAGGTAAACAAATAATGAATTTAGGCTAGTTTTACCTGATTATATAAAACTACTCAGAATTCTAAATAAAGAAAAATTGAACTGTAACCCAGGGGTAAGTTAATTTATACAAATCTTGAAAAATGTCATATATGTTTTCAAAACAGATGCTGAGGGACTCTGCAAGGACACGTTCAACATCAGAAGCCCGATTAAAGTTCCATCTGGAGCCAATGGCTCCATAGTTCATTAACATTTACCCCAAGTCACCAAGGTGAGAGAGACTATATCCCAAAGTCTCTTTGGACAGTCCTACTTTAAAACAAAAAAATTAAGATTATAAAAATAACTTCATGTATAAAATACTTCAGCTGGTTTTCAAATGCTACTGTACTTTCTCAATGTAATAAATATAAAACCATACATAATTTCTCTATGTAATTTTTAGCAGCATATTCTGTTTAAAAACAGTCACTGGGATTTTATATCATCACCTCAATTTGACATGAAGAGAACAAAGTTCATTTTTAGTATTTACCTAAAATAACTCAGATGTATAGAATAATCTCACATTTTTTTATTAATCACAGGCATCATTACTTAAATCTAAAAAAAGAGTGAGGTATGTTGATGAACTGGGAATTACCACAGAGTAAAAGAATTTTAAAAGCAAAGTGCCCTAGAAACTTCTTAAGGACCAGCATCTAGGGCAAATTTTTTAAAAATTCTATTACCTGAAGTAAACATGAATAACTCACTTAAAACATTTTATAGTAACCTGAAAAAGAAATGAGCTCTTGTCCTGGTTATTATTGTTTTGTTTGTGCTCTTCCTTCTAGAGCAGTCCACGGGCCCAATGTAAAAAGCTGAACTTCACCTGCATACAAACCTAATAAGCTGCTTCAGATTCACTTTAGTCTGAATGCCTATGGAGCATGTAAAGTGGAAAGATGCTTGTTTGAGTTGTCTGGCCAGCCCCAGAAAACACCTGATGTTCAATTAAAGATCACTAGATTGATATTTCTTAAAGTATAACACCCCCTTGGTAGGTAATAAAGGCAATTCAGTGAATTGTATAGAGCATTTCTTTTAATATCTATGATTTTAAACATTCTATGGTAAGTAAGGCATATCACACAAAAAGTAGGGTATGTGTAGTGTGTGTCTGTTCATACATGTACCATTATGTATCATAAATTTTGAGGTTATATATAAACAACCTATATAAATATAAATATACATTATTTACATATTTATATATAAACATATAGGTTGTTATAAATATAAATAATATATAAATAGGTTGTTTATGCATAACCTCAAAAATTAAAATTGAAAATACTCTAAAATCTAAACATTTTGAAGCCTGATATTTCATCAAGAAAATAATTCCTTATCTATCATAATGCAAGAGGATATAGTTAAAAGGTAGATGACTAAAACAACTGAACAAAATTACTTTTATATTATATGCATGAGATGTATATAGAATATATAAATAAAACTCATGTTTAACCTTGATTCCTACCACTATAATATACTGTATAAATTAATTATTCCAGAGACCACAAAATCTGAAATGTAAAAATACTTCTGGATCCAAGAACTATAACAAGAAACAATTATATCAGTAGTCTGAATGTATTTGGCCCCCATAAGCTCATAGGGAGTCACACTATTAGGAAGTGTGGCCTTGGAAGAAGTGTAGTCTCCTTAGAGGAGGCTGAATGACACACACCTTTAATCTTGATGTTGAGACTAATGAACACCACCTGTAGTCTAAGCCACATCTTTTGTAGGAAGTGTGTCTCTGTAGAGGCAGGCTCTGAGGTCTCCTTTTAAGCTTTACTAAGTGTTACAGTCAGTTGACTTCTTGTTGCCTGCAAGATGTAGGACATTCAGCTATTTATTTCTCAAGCACTTGCATGATGCCATGCTTTGTGCCATGATGAACTGAGCCTCTGAAACTGTAGGCGAGGCACCATCAATCAAATGTCTTCTTTATAAGAGTTACTGCAGTTATGGTGTCTCTTCACAGCAACAGTAAATCCTAACTATGACATTTGAATGAGAGTACGTTTACTGATGTGCACATATGAGTACTAAAATGAGATTTAAATTTTACTTTTAGGGCTGGAGAGATGGCTCAGGGGTTAAGAATACTGTTCTTCCAGAGGTCCTGAGTTCAATTCTCAGCAACCACATGGTGGCTCACAACCATCTATAATGAGATCTGATACCCTCTACTATATATATAATAAATAAATATTTAAAAGTTTTGCTTTTAAAAATACATATATTTATGTTCTTGTATACATGAGGGCTTTTAGCACATCAATGAAGATCAGAGGTGAACTTACAGGAATCACCTCTCTCCTTCTAGTTTGGGTCCTAGAGACTGACCTCAGATGGTGAAGTACAATGGTATGCAATTTTATCAACTGACCATCTCACAAACCCCTACGTCTTATTTCTTGATATGGATCGTGGCTCTAATGACTGAACAGAATCATATCAGGCCATTTCACGAATAGAGAGCCAAGCCTAAAAGTCACAGTACACTAAGAACAGTTTCAAAGTTCCTTCTTATGTATCTGGAGTTAATGATTTGGTGCACATTGAAGTCTAAAAATCAAATACACAGAAAAATGGAATAGGTACCAAAACTAATATATTAAGTTCTCAATTATTTTATTTTTAAAAAACTCAAAACACCAAAGGTAAGATGTAATTTTTTACATAGAACACATACTTGAGTACATAACTAAAAGTGGCAATAATTCCCCCAAATAAAACAATATAAAAAAAATCAACATAAAAATAAGGAAAAACTACTGGTAGCCTGTCAGGAGACAAAAAACTGTTTTTCTTAATATATAAGTTAATGCTTAAATAAACATGAGAAAAATACTTGAGGCAAATAATATTAAGAAATGAAAGATAAATTACACAGAGATAACAGCATTACAAAACAAACCTTAAAAGAAGGTACTTTGTTTCTTCTATGAAATTATCACGAACATTTTTATGTTGTGTATTAATGGCAATAAATCCTATATAAATCACTGTTGATTTAAAAAAAGAAAAGAAAAGAAAAAACCAGCTATCTCATAACTAGGGGCTGGGAAAGCAACTTGTAAATTTTGGCAAAAACTACCAGAAGAGTTATAATTACCCGTCACCCAGTACTGTACTTCTAAAATGTACCTATGAAAATATATATGTGCATTATTTAAAGTATTTTATACTGGTCATGCTAGCACATACCTTTAATCCCAACACTTAGAAAGTAGAGGTAAACAGATAGATCTCTGTGAATCTGAAGTCAGTCAAACTGGTGTATATAGGAGTTCAGGGCCAGCCAGAGCTACATAGTGAGACCCTGCCTCAAACATAACAAAAAGCAATATCAAAACAAAAAATAAGTAAGTATAATACATATATATATATGCTATATTGTTTTTCAAAGGTGAGTTGCACCACTGCCCAGCTAGTGAAAAATTCTAATGACTGAAATAGTAACCAGCAAGAACTATTCACACAAATCTCTCTATATAGCAACAAAATGCTTTGGGATCATTAAAAGTATAGATTTTCATTTCCTACCCATAACAAGTTATGAAATAAAAACATGTTAATGCTCTATTTTTATATAATTAATCATTTATGAGTTAATCCCTCTTTACTAATAAATAATATAATGTTTTTAGAATAAGCTCACTAACCCACTTTTTTCAAAGAAAATTTTATCACTTTCTAACAAGAAAAGAAAAAGAAAAATCAAAGGAGGACATAAGGGAAAGAGGCAGAACATAAGTATAGGATACTCTCACTATCGACATAAGCTAACTTAAGCCTCTAAACTTCTGAAATGACTCAAAAAGTTCTGAAAAGAAAAATGAAACATACTCCTCAATCTACCAGTGCTATTCAGAGTAGGCATTAACAAGACTTCATTCCTATCTTCTATGTACTTTACAAAAGAGCCAAGAGCAGCAGGCTTCACACAGGAAATAGTTAAAGCATTCCCAATAACCATGCAATTCCACTGACAATATCTACAAAAATTTCTACATGAGGCTCCTACTATTGCAATGGAATGGACATACAGCCAAGAAAAAGAAAATAAACTCCTCTTAGGAAGGCAATGAGGTAGCATGAACAATTAGTGGCCAAGTTAACTCTAATATTAGATCTATCTCCAGGTTATTCTTTAGTAACCTGGCAGATCAACTTGAATATTTATCTATTCAGTATCTCAGCTCTATGTCCCATATTCCTAAATTTCTTATCTCTCTCTCTCTCTTCTCTGTCTCTCCAACACATACTGTGTATATGTGAACATTTGCATATAGTGCAGAAAAAAATAACCAAAGCATTATTCACTTTTATATAGTCAAGCAACTTAAAGATTAGAATATAAAACTAACAATCCTTAGTACTATACATACTTAGCATAATTACCTAAATACACTTAACTTTTTCATTAAAAGGTCATATGAAATGGGCAACCAACTACACAATAGTACTAGACATGCCCTTGAAACTATATGAGATTTTTACCACTAAGACCAACCAAAATTTGAAAGAACATTTAGCTTCACCAATATTCTCTTCATCAAATAATCACCCTATATTCCAACAGATGTTACAAACAATTCAGGTCACACAACTCTTCTTCTTAATGCTGTCCATCATTTACACTATAGAGCAAATACTAAATATGTCACATTTTAATTTTGAAACAACTGCTTTCAAAGGCAAAGCATGTGATAGCATGAAGTCTCAGGGCAGATTAAAAGTGGTAGATTAAAGGACAGTAGACTAATAAAAGAATTGCATTTCATCTTTAAGAATAAGTTTCAAAGTTGAATTATTTCATTATTTTCCCCAAGGAATTCATGCTGATTTTATTTTGTAATGACTGTCCTAAGTATGCATGCCAAAATTCCTAGGCATATTCACTACAAATCATTTGTTCATAAACATACTTACCGTATTGGTTATTAGTATTCATTGAACTACTGCCCTCTATCCTTGGTCCAAAGTACTCATATCTCAAAACTTCAGTTTCTGACTGACAAAATAGATGTTAGAAAATCATTTCAGGAATTCATCTACTATTATTCTAAATTACCTTTTATCTACAGAGTAACACAATTAGTACCAACACTTCTTTCTTATTTTACACTGTATTATGTGACTGTACTTAGAACAACTGTAGACTATGGTGGTTTCCCACCTGAGAACAGATACATATTACCAGTGTGCCACACTAGAGTCAGGAAGGCTGCCAAGCAGGTACAAGGGAAGAGAAGCAGAAGAGAAAGAATGGGTGGGCACAGATTTACATAGCTATGCCTAGGGGCATGCCCTCCATATTCAGCTTGTTCTGAAGGCAAAATATTGGACTTATCATGTGGCTGCTACATGGCAGGAATTCTTATATCTCACCCAATACCACTTTGGGTTATCTGACCCACATAGCTGCTATGTGCCAGAAATCCTTACAGACTGAACTAGAAATACTTAAAATGAGTACATATGACATAATAAAAACCTATTCTTGCTAATGTGACAAATTTCTACATATTAATCACCTCAACAAAATAAAATTGGAAGTAACAGTTGCTAATTCAGAACTGTTTCTGAAAATTAAATTTTTTTATTTAGATAAACAGATATTCACCAACAGTTATGCAAGCTGAGACAAGAAGATTTCCATATTTTTTAAAGTTGCTGGTACTAACAAAACAAGACTTTCTCAAAATAATGTGAAAAATAAGTAAGTACAAATGTATCCAGAAACACAAATACACTTCTAACATACATGCTGGGTTTGAACAGCGAATTTAACAACACTACTTGGCTGCATAAATGAGGTTAAGGTTTACAATTCTTTCCATAGAGGGAGAAACACTATAATAAAAGTAAGTATATCTTAAATATACTTTTTTTCATTAAAAGGTCATATGAGAAAGGGCAACCAACTATACAACAGAACTACAAACATTCCCTTGAAGTTATGTGTTTCTTATCCAAAAAGTTACTTATAGTTATGAAAATATTTGTTTAAAAATGCAACAACCAAGGCTAAAACATCAGAACCCTAGTAATAACAGATATGGCAACATTGACTAAATAGCTCTAATCCCTTTTCTGCCCCCTCTCTCTCCCTTCTCTCTTTCTCTTCTCTGTTTCCTTCCTCCCCTCCCCAACCCGTTCCCTGGATATCCAGACCCCAATAAAACTCAACATAGCCTCCTGAAATAAAAAAAAAAAAGAAAAAGAAAAAAGATAGCTCAAAACCACCAAGACAATGTTGGAAAAGCACATCTGTATAGCAGCCAAGGATGACAAATTAGGATGGAATGTACATCAAGAGCTACTAGCCAGGAAGTAGTCAACTCATTGATGGCAACCAAGTCTCATATCCAGGCTCTTATTCACTATTCACTAGGATGGCTGGTAAAGCCCTAGGCAATGAAAACCACACTAAAACCTACTGTGGGTAGTAGATAAACCTGATTCAATGTTTTACTTCTATCTAACCTTACTTATCAGATTTGTAAGGTATATTTTCTAGGCAAAAATTTACTTTTCCTCTACTAGTTCCATCAACCAATACTAGCCTAAGTTAGTTTGGATGAGGTCTAGCAAGTTTCTTAATAGACTCCAAGTATTGCCTCTTGCTTTATATTCTATCCATCTGCTAATTTGGTTTCTTGCTTGCCATTTTTTGCTGCAGCTGTGCACCGGGTTAACTGTTTCAATGGTTTTCCTACAATAACTCACAAATTTTTTCCTGATCAGTGTACTGTATGATTGGTTCTTTGTTCCTAAGATAATTATTTTACATTTGTCTACACTGAACTGCATTTGCCATCTGCTGGCCCAATCACCTAAACAATCCACATCTTTTTGAATCTGATTGCATTGTTCCTCATTATTTCCCTTAGCTCCAATTTTAGGATCATCTGCAAACTCCAAGATCTTTTCTTTAAATCATGGACACATTTTACTTTAATAGAGAAGGGTTTTTTAAATGAACCTTTAGACACTCCAGCTGAAATCTTCTTCCAACTTGGTAAGTCTACAAAAAGCTTATCCCAAGTAACCTTCCAATTGCAAGAGTCAAAGTGTTTCCAGAAACTAAACTAAGTATAACTCAATTAATTCATCTTTCTCTATATTGCCATGTTATTAAAGCATTTATACCTAAATCCCATTCAAAGTATAAATTATTTAAGGAATGTAAAAGCTCTGTTCTCTACTATGAATGCTCGTAATATTCATTTTGTAATGTCTGTCCTAAGTATGATGTCCTGTGATGTCATTTCACTTGTTCATAAACATGCTTAATCCAACATTATCATCTATAAGCATTTGATAAACTACTGCCTTCACACTTTGGTCCAAGAACTTATCTTACAAAACTTGTTTCTTATTAAAAAAAGAATATGTAAAAAAATAATTTCCAGGAATATATACCTTTTAAGTACTACTGATAACAAGCTGATTTCACCATTTCTAATATCATTATACATCAGATTATCCAGCCTTTAAAAAAATCTTTTAACACACCATTTCTCTTCTTCGTGCCTTAAAATTGAAATATTGCACATAGATATTTATTTACTAGATTTTCTTGAAACATTAAAACAAGGGAACCTTTGTTAATTAGGATGTAGAAGACCAGGCCTCTTGTTAGGGCTCAGAGAAATTTCAGATATATAAACTGCACCAATTTCTTAGAATAATCATATCACTGCTAAAGCCCTGCATATCTATATAGACCATTAAGGCAAAGTGAGAGGGGAGATTAATGTGTATGTGCTCTCAGGTAGGTCTTTCAAGTGGTAGATGTAGTAGGTGCTGAATTTAAGAACTACTTTCTTTACTCATACAACACAAAACATGTTACAAAAACAGATATGACCACAAGGTAGTGCCTGTATTTAAACAATTCAAAGGAAGACATAGACAAACTATCCTTGTAGTTTTCAAATCTTATCATATAATAAAAATAATTTCCCTCAAATCTAGAGTCATTTTAACGTAAGACTTCCAGTTACTAGATGATAAGCTTTGTGAGGATATGACTTACAAATATTATGTTCTTAAAGCAAATTCACTAAACTTGATTATTAACTCGGGAGTAAGGGGGATATAAAATTTAACACAGTCAAAAAAAATTCTAAGAAAATGGGAATATGCTGGTTACTTCAGGGCTGTAAGTCAATATTCCCAAAGTCAGCATGCAGCACTTGCTGTGGTTATAATCTTGGACCCTATACTGCTCTTATAAGATAGAAAAGATTTTCCCCTCAATTGATAAATCCAAACTTTGACAAATTTTAAAAATTAGAAAATAACTTAAAACACAAATATCAGTAATTTTAATTAATTGATATATTTGATCTTTCAAAAGGACACAAAAATTCCTAATATATTACGTACCTTTAAAAAAAAAAACCTCTAGATTTGAGGGAAATTATTTTATTATAAGATAGAATTTAAAAACACATTAAGAAAATTTATTTTGGATGAAGAGATGGCTCAGAGATTAAGAGCATTAGCTGCTTTTCCAGAAGTCCTGAGTTCAATTCCAGCGACCACATGGTGGCTCACAACCATCTATAATGAGATCTGGTGTCTTCTTCTGTTGTGTATATACAAAATAAATAAATCTTAAAAAAAAAAAAAAACCAACTTATTTTGAAAATTAAAAAAGGAAAAAAATTAGATAAGATCTTTCATCCAGATTTGGAAAAAACTCACTGACAACTGGTTAGTTTTTCCCCCTTTCCACCCAAACATTTAGGAAAGGACACTAACATTCTCTCAAGGAGAGCACATAATTTTTAAATATCAAACCCTTACTAAAGCTATAAACCACTAACTTTTATTTCAATCAATTTCCACCCCACTAAAACTTTGATCTTTGTTAAATTCTACTGTTATGTTTGACTTGCTATAAGCTTATAATAGCACTGAATTTTAAAATTACATTTTTCTTAAATTCCCTCATGATAATCCATGCTGTAGACTATACTTTAATTAACAGTATCCTGAATTCCAAGTTCAATTAAGTATTTTATGAAAATTATGAAAATAAATGTTTCAATTAGTATGAAAACACCACGTAAGAGCAGTAATATGCAGAGATTCAAACCAGCATCTAAAGGCTACCTCCAGTGAACAAAAAATTCACTTTCAATAAACTTCAATATTTACTAAACTGAGTATGTTACACAAAATTACCAATTTTTTTTAACAGTTAGACTTAGCAGTTCTAAATACACTTCCCACAAAGCTTTCCAGTTACTTATTTTCTCACATACATTTCCTGTTGCATACCAAATTATATTGGGATTAATGTTTATAACCCTAAGAAGGGGCATGGGCAGTTACTGATTCAAATCTCGGATGCCCATTATCAAGCATATAATCTTGAAAAAAACTCATTTGGCCTCTTTAACTCAAAAGTAAAACAATGCAGAAAGGCATGGCGGTGTATGTACTTAATCTCAGTACTCCTGAGGCAGAGGTTAGCAGATCACTGAGTTTAAGGCCAGTTTGGTCTACAAAGTGAGTTTCAGGCCAGCCAGCCAGGACTACACAATAAGATGCTGTTGTTTGGCTTCTTTTAAAAACAACAACAGGGCTAGAGAGATGGCTCAAAGGTTAAGAGCACTGACTGTTCTTCCAGAGGTCCTGAGTTCAATTCCCAGCAACCACATGGTGGCTCATAGCCATCTATAATGACATCTGGTACCCTCTTCTGTATAGTGTACACATAATAAATAAATAAATCTTTTTTAAAAAACAACAAAAAACAACCTGTAAAGCAATGCATACAAATACATCCAAAATTAAATGTTCCATAAATTATAATTATTAATAAACTAACTACACTGCAATTCAGAAACATTTGAAAATAAGATTTAATATTCCTTTTTTTCTACAGATACACAACAAAACCAAAATCTAATCCCTATTATTTAATAAGGCTCCTTTGTAAAACAGAGTAACAATATCGATAGCAATACTGAGTTGTTATAAAATGAATCCTTGAAAATGTTCTCAATAATACAAGGCACATTTCCATCTTAAAAAGGCTATTACACACAGTAGTAGTCAGCAGTTGGTTCCAGAAGGCTGGCACAAAAGATTCATAAGTGCTGGGCAAAGAGAAACAAGTCACTAAGTCAAAACACACTGAAAACAGGACCACTTCCAACATTATTGCTTTTGTATACAGTCATAACAATCCTCAACTATCCTTTATTTTTATGTTAGAATTAGAAATCTCTATAAACAAGTTACTAATAACAAGCAGAAACAAACCTGTTTCTGGACTTGAACAAAATTAATCCCTGACAACAGCAGAAGAGCCCATTCCCACTCACAAAGCATATACATTATTTGCTGTTCATTATTTTCAAAAAAGCTTTGGAGCAGGGCTGTCACTTGACCAGTAGAAGTAGACCAGGGAACGTTGTGCTTTGTGACAAACTTTTTTTTCTGCCTCTTAGAGAATCTTAACAGCTGAGTCAGAAACAGGGCAGAACTGTGCTTTCAGAATACTGGCTATAAACCTCAGCCATCAAGCCAGAAAAAGGAGACAGCCTTGTCAAGCAGCAACAGTGGTTTCCACTCAGTGTTAACCTTTACCATACCAATCTTCTCCTTTAAAGGGGTTGCTAGTCTAAAAATGAATAAAGAAGCTCCATTCTTCAAGTATTTAAAATAACACAAAGACAAAATCAGTCTTGCCTGGCTAAAGTATATTCTAGATTCTCTACATGGCCACGAAAAAAATCTTTTCACATTACCAAGAGAAGAAGCAAAAAAAAAAAATTTCCTGAAATTTGTATCTGCTTTTGATAGTTGGCTAAATAAACTGTGGCAGCATCAAGAGAATGTGAAGATAGCTAGCAGGTACTACAATGTTTCACAAAATCACGTAAAATAATCAGAATGACAACCAGCACCACCATAAGTGACATTAGTCATCATTCAGCTTCTTAGTTTCCTCAGGGCTGAAATAAATAATTTAAAAACTCTCTAGCTTCCAATCATTAATTATTTCCTTTGCATCCAAACCACATTTTAACTCTAATAGGTTTTGTGGAATAAAACACACAATGAAAATAATTTCCAAATATAGACTTACCTGACCATATGTAAATACGAATGCCTACCAAGTGACACTGCAGATGTAGAGGAGTTTGAAGTTGTTCATGTAATAAACTAAGTGAGTGGGAAAAGAAATAGAGCTTAACAAAATGAAGAAAGAAACCAATGGGTTCTATGCATCAGACCAGAGACTCTAAACTCTGGACACAAGACTGTAAATCCCAAATCAGAATCTCACAATGTAACTGAAGAACCTGCCACACAATTTCAAGAAAATATTCATTGTTGCATTCAAAGAGAAGTAAAAAATTAAAATTGACACATGAGTAATTTTTCTAAGTAAACTTAATACAAGAAATAAAAAAATTTTAAAGTACTTTAGTGGGTATTTTAAATTGGCATAGGAGAAAATTATAAACATCAATAATTTTGAAAGAGAAAATAGGTTAAAAAAATTAAAAATATTTCCATGAATTTTATAATGATATTAAAAGGTGTTTATTAATGCTATAAGAGAGAGAGAACAAAAGTCACATCCTAAATCCACTTTTGTGTATGTCTGCCAGTCTGGATGAGTTTAAGTCAGCACTTACGATTAACACAAAAAGACCTCTGTGGCACATAATGTATTACATTGTTACAGCAACATCTGCTTAGTACACAGCATAAACATTTTTCAGCTTCCTGAAACTACTGATACATGAGAAATGGCCCAAACCTAGCCATATATCTAATCATTTCTTTTAAATTCAGTAAGAAATGCTTTCAATGAATGAGATAAAACAATAATATCTGGCTTGAAAGCTATTTTTTTTTCCAAAAGGGTTTAAAAAATATAATATTTTCAATCATCATTACATAAGTACCTGGGAATGAAATCATACTGTTAATAATAAAGAAACCTATGTCTTACTTATGCACAGACCAAGGGAGAAACTAGAAAGTAGACAGATTCCTAACAGGCAGACAGACAGGATAGGGGGCCACAGATAGTTAAGTGGGGATAACATAGTTCCAGCTTCTTCACCAGTGGGAACAGGAAAAAAAAAAAAGGTTCAGAGGGGTCTTTTCAGGCTGACAAGCTAAGGCTAGAGAGGTAAGTTCAAAGCTGGAACCAGAGGTCTTTACCCCAAGCTGTGAGCCTATCAACACCTCTTCTTTGTCTAAACTGACCAAGTCTAATTGGGGAGAAGAGGACACAATCCAGCCTTTTGTTCTAGTGTGGTATTTGTGAGCATGCAGTACTTCACCTTTAGTAAGGCTTATTACCTGCGGAGAGTCTTTTCCTGTCCTTTAACTACTTAATTGGCAGAGAAAACAAGCCCAAACAAGACCCCTAGAAGGTAATACAGCACTTATGTCTGTTTGAGAAATGAACCAATAGCTCATAAGTGAGTCTCCCCAAAACTAAAATAAAATAATACTGTAAAAATCAGATACACTGTATTTTAGACATTTTTCACAAAATATTTTAAAATAAAGATTTTATACTAAGAAATGGGAAAGCTCAGATGCTCTACTAGTTACTTCCCTGTTGCTGTACTAAAACACTATAGTCAAAATAACTTACACAAGAATTCATCTAGGCTTACAGTTTCAGAGGGTTAGAGTCCAAAACTGCAGAGCAGAGGCAGCAAGCAGGTATAGTGACTAGTAAAAGAATAAAATCCTCTACTTGAAATCTTTTAGTTTTTACTTTTAGCTTTATCTTATTTTTGGTTGGTTGGTTGTTTTTGAGACCTGGTTTCCCTGTAACATTGCTGGATGTCCTAGAACTCAGATCCACTTATGTCTGTCTCCTGAGAGCTTTAAGAGAGTGGTGGTACATTAAGTGGAGGAATTAAAGGTGTGGGACATCACGTCTGGCAAAAATTTATTTAGTTTTCTGTGCACTGGTATTTGTGTCAATATATGTCAGTGTGAGGGTGACAGATCTCCTGGAAGTGAAGTTACAGACAGTTATAAGCCATGTGGGTGCTGGGAATGAACCCAGGTCCTCTTGCTACAGCCGAGACCTTTAAATAATTAATAATAATAATTAATAATTAATTTGCTGTGAGAAAAAAAATAGGAGTCCGACTCCCAATTCAACAACTGTAAGAAATTAAAGGGACCTGTTACTTCATTAGCATATTCTACTCAATTTTTTTCCATATGAAAAATCAGACTTCTTATTTAAAAAGCAAACAAAAACCCCAAGTAAGATTTTAGACATACTTAATGAAACATGAAAAAAAAAAAATCCAGTACTACAAGGAGACTAAGCTTTCTGCAACTATCTAAACTTGGAAGCTCCATTTTTTCATTTGATATTTTTTAATTTTTTTGAGATTTCCGTACATAACTACTATATTAACATCATTTCTACTTCTCCCTCTAACCTATCCCTAATCCTATTTCTTTATATAGGTCTTGGCAAATACTATCTATAGCTTAATACAAGTAAGTTACCTTCCAACAAAATTACATCTCTATAAGGAAGTTCAAAATACTTTTGTCACCATAAAGAAAATAACAGAAATACTGTCATATAAACTAGCATAAAGTAGCAACCATCAGATTTAAAGACTTACTGGCTTATTAACTTAAAGAAGAAATCATATTCTCCTTATATGACATTTTCTATCTGAAGTATGCCATGAAGTATTGTGATTTATCTCATAAAAACACTAGAGTATGTTCAAATTCTAATTCTATCAACTCTGACTGACATAAACTTGAAACAATGAAATAATCATACCTGTTAAGAAATGTAGCTTCCCAGACATTTTAAAGTTTTATGCAGTAAAATAATCATACTCTTTCTTCCTAAGTTCTTGCGTTTATCATGAAATTTTTGTGTATAATGGGCTCAGTGTAATCTAACTAAGGCAATGGAGTACAAAGAAAAGATAAAGAGATGGAGAAATTTGGGGATATGAAGTAATATAAATGTTATAAGACAGAAACAGTGTACTCAAAAAATAACTTTAATAAATCTTTAATGAAGGACATGGTATCAAGAAGGGGTGAAATTAGTCCAATTTTAATTATAAAAATACAGTATATGTAACTAATGGCATCTTGAAAAATACTAATATTAAATTCAGGTCATAATATATGATTGCAGAAAAAGAATTCTTAAAATCAATTACCTTAGTTATATAAAAATCATTGCAAGGCAAAAAAAAAAAAAATCCTAAACTTTAGAACACTATTAAATAAACTAATCAGGTTATTACATCATACCTAAGATAGGATAAGATACAGCCTGAGACAAGGACACTGTCTTATTTACTTTCTATTGCTGTGGTAGGACACCATGACCAGGAAAATTGGATACTCACAGCTTCTGAAGGTTGAAGTCCAAAACCACCATGATAGGAAGTATGGCAGCAAGCATTGATTGAAACAGTAGCTGAAAGCCTACATCTTGATCCACAAGCAAGAGGAAGACAGATAACTGGATAACTAGAAATAGTTTTTGAAACCTCAAAGTCTGTCCCAGTGACACAGCTCCTCCAACAAGGCTACACTTCAGAATCCTTCCCAAATCATCCTACCAACTGGGAGCTAAGTGTTCAATCAGATGAGCCTATGTAGCTATCTTCATTCAAACCATCCCAGCAGCTCAACTTATGGTAGCCTTATCTGGGATGTCCACCAATAAATAATTCATCAATAATAGTTTCAAAACATTTCTTACTCTACTGAATCTTTTACCTTGAGGAGCAGGGCATATGGTATACTTTTTACCTACCAATCTTTGAACCACTTAAAAGAATTATTTTACCTCTCATTTCATTTAAATCAATACAATAAAAAAAACTACTAAAGGAAAACCTCCCCGAAAAAGGCAATAGGTTTTTATAATAGTATCATGAAACTCTGCCCAGGAAAATGCAAATAAACACTTATTTACCTCCAATATGGCACTGCAGATCAAAGGAAGGCGACATCCAGCTTGATGAGGCAATGTTTACTGAGGTTACTTACAAGAACATGGATGATTTAAAAACATCTATACCACCAGAAAGTCCCCTACGCAACTTAGGAATAGGCAGATCAATTGTATCATGAAAGACAATGAAAAAGGCTGTACCAATATAGAGCCCCACTAGGGAATGTGGGATCATCTATAGAACAAAAAGGGTCCCTATACAAAACAATCAATTAAAGCTAACCCAACTGTAAAGAGAAAAGACCTTCTAAAGATCCTCTGAAGATTTCTGAGTCAAAAAAAACCTCCTTCCCCCTCTATAAGGAAATGTTAACAGGTTCCATCTCAAGGAACTCCTGCAGGTGATCAGAGCTGCTCTAATTCAAGTCCGCAATGGTTATGCCCAACCCAGAGGAAATAACTACACAAGAAATGGTAACATTTCAACTTAAGATGACAAGTATCTTTTAAGAGAATATTTTCTTAAGTCTAAAAGCATGCTAAGTTTTCATAAGATTAAAAGATCATTCTTTGTTATGTAAGAGATAACTGGAGCACTGTGCTAACACTGACTTTATTCTTTTCCTCTTTGTAGAATTTTTCTATATTATCCAAACACATAAAACCATCTACTATATTTCTTAGCTAGTTTTGTCACTATATACCTACATGTATGTGTATATATGTATGTACATACATACACATATACATACATACACATATATGTGTATATGTATATATATATTTACAAAATAAAAGATTCTTACTTAATACAATCTCTGTGCTTTAACAGAATCCCTGAGGCTGCATAATTTATGATGAATGAGCATTCATTCAGCTAATAAGAGGAAGGATAAAAGTGAAAGGCAGAAGAACTACCACTGGTGATAGAATTCTTCTTACTTCCAAACGTAGAATGTGAAAGGTAAGGAAAGGCCAATAAGTGAGAAGGCTACCTCTACCTTCAAGGAGCAAGATCCCACTGACATCAAATTCTGATACTGGTGCCAAATATGGTGTGGAGTCCATTGGTGTATTTACTGTCATGGAGAAGGTGGGGGCACACTTGAAGAGTGGAAGCTAAGGTTCATCATTCTATCTCCACCTGGTGCTCTATTTGTGATAAAGATAAACAATGAGAAGTACAAAAATATGCTCAAGATAATTAGCCATACTTCCTCAGCTATCAACTGCTTAAACATCCTGGCCAAGGTCATCCATGACAATGACATTTTTAAGGAACTCATATGACTAAAAGCCATGTTAACTCCCACTCAAAAGAATGTATATGGCCCTCTAAGATAAACTGTGGTATGATGACCCAGAACATCAACCCTGGCACTGATAAGGCAGAGGGCATCCCAGAGCTGAATAGGAAACAAACTGCCTCATTGGCATAGCCTTCTGTGTTCCTTCCCACAATGTGTTCACTGTGAATCTGACCTGATACCTGGAGAAACCTGGCAAATACAACGGCATCAAGAAGGTTATCCAGGTTATACTGAGGACCAGGCTGTCTCCTATGACTTTCACAGCAATGTCTCTCTTCTACTGTTGATGCTGCAGCTGGGATTGCATCAATGGCCATTTGTCAAATTCATCTCCTGGTAATACAACAAATTTGCTAATAGAAACAAAATAGTAAACCTCAAGGTCCACATGGCCTCCAAGGAGTAAAAAGCCCTTGATCACTTACCCCAGCAAGAACACAAAAGGATGAGAAAGGCCCTCAGTGCTGGGGAGTTCCTGCAGGTACTCAACCCCAGTACACTCAGCCTTTTGCTTCACTGCTTCCATCACAGACCTCCAGAAGGAGGAAGGTTTAGCAATCCCTACTGTATCTGAAATATCAACAACAAACTTCACTGAACCTTGTCGAAAACAAATAAAAAGTATACTCTGTACAAAGATATGGCACTACAATTGGTTTTATAAAGAACAGAATGGCCAACAGCTAGGCAGGAGAGAAGAGGTGGGACTTCTGGGGACAGAGAGGAACTCTGAGAAGAAAGGTGGGCAGATGCCAGCGAGATACTGAAGAATTTGAAAGTACATACAGGAGAGGTAACCAAGCCATATGGCAGAACACAGATTAATAAAAACAAGTTAATTTAAGGAATAAGAGCTAGTTGAGAAAAAGCCTAAGAAAAGGCCAAGCTTTTACAATTATAATAGGTCTCAATGTCATTATTTGGGGGCTGATGGTTCCAATGAGTACGTATGACTACAGGTAAAAATTCTAGAGTCAGTGAAAAATTTTAAGAGCTATACTTTTCATAATGGATGACAGGAAAGAGAATGGGATAGCAAGAGTGGCACTAGTCATCCAGAGGGAGCTCTCAGATCCCATTAAGATGATGGCTAATCATTTTATTTCACAAAAAGGAAAAAAAGAGTGAAAGCAACAAAAGAAAGGAAGGAAGAAGAGAAGGAAGGAAGAAAGGAAATTAGATGGATATTTTGTTAAAGAAAGTTAGTTTATAGCAGAATATGAGTATGTACAGGATAATAAGAAGCAAATATTTAACCAATCTGGGGCAAAAATACAACTGCACATATCCCACTGCCACCATCCTACTGTTGGCCTCCAACTAAGAAAGCTGAAGGAGAAAGAGAGGAAAGAACATGTTAATATCCCCAAACCAAATACCTTGCTTTCAAAATGTAAATATCTTCTAAAGATAGAATATAAATAATAACAAAAAATTTCAGTAACACAGATTTCAAAAAGTTTAGAACGATAAAAAATATAATTTAAAAAAGTGATAAAACTTCTCAATGTTAAAAATAAATGTTGAAAACCTATGAAGAAGAAAGGGAGGGAGGGAGGCAGAAAGGGAAGCAGGGAAGGATTGAATTAATAAGATGTTTACAGAGGAGAAATGACTCAGCCAGTAATGTGCATGCCACACAAGAATCAAGACTATACTAACTAGCTTTATGGAAAATTGACACAAGCTAGAGTCATCTGGGAACAGAGAAACTCAACTGAGAAAATGCCCTACCAGACTGGTCTGCAGTCAAGTCTGTGAGACATTTTCTTGATTGATGATTGATGTAGGTGAGCCCAGCTCACCATGGGTGATGCTACCCCTGGGCAGATGACATGGTCCTGGATACTATAAAAAAACAAGTGAAGCAAACTGTCAAGCCAATAAGCAGTACTCTTCCTTGGTCTCTGCATTAGCTCCTGCTTCTAGCTTTTTGCCCTGTTTGAGTTCCTACCTTGACTTCTTTCATTGAAGAATTATGATACTGAACTATAAACGAATCTAATTAATATTCCAAATTCTATGTAGATAGTCAATATAAAGTCAAGCATAAGATCTAGTACATTATACAACATATCTATAAGCATGACATGATAATAATGTAATTGAACTTGTATAGATCTCTGTGTTGCTAGTGTTTGGTTTTACTGTTTCAATGGACAATACAAATACTAACCCAGTAATCCAAAAAATTGTATTTGGAAACTTTCATAATTTTTTTATTATTAAAGACTCGTGCATCAGTATTAAGTGCCCTAAGAAATACAAGAGCATAACAAGCCTGCCCTCAATTTTTAAACTTTACAAACTTTCAATTTACAAGATTTCATTGAATAAGTCTAGAATTCATATAAACAGTAACACAAGTGTTGCAGCTAGATGGGAGGAAAAATTTCTAATCTCTCACAAGAACAACTTAGTCCCTATCCTAAAACATCACTGCAGAAGGCTAGCATAATGGCACATACTTTTAATGCCAGCAAGAGGCAGAGAGGCAAGGAGACCTCTGAGTTCAAGGTCAGCCTAATCTACATAATGAGGTTTAGGACAGCAGGAGCAATATAGAAACTTCGTTTCAAACAAAACAACATTAGTGGAGAGACCCCAACTTCTTCACCAAATATTATCCATGAAACAGATGGGATATTAAGAAAATCTTGTGCTTAAAAAGTTCTCTGGCTATCCTTTTACTAGTCATAAAGGAGTCGATACACAGCAATGTTATCATTACTAGAACTGCACTACTATTTCAAGAAATGCTTCATGCTGTGACAAAAGTAAGAATGAGCAAACACTTTTTTCATTTGATACTAGGTGTAAATAGGTCTTTCTAAAGAAAGAGTTCTGATATTATATACAAGAATAAATAAAAATCATTGCTAAAAATTTTTTGAAGATTTTAATATACAAACATATCTCTATGGTTACCTAGTCAAAATTACCAAGCCATCTATAATCTAAACACAAAGTAGAAGTTAAGATTTTAGAGTCTAATTAGAGTTTAATAATGTAAGTTGCTATAAGATGAAAGAATTAAAAAGAGTATACCAAGAGGGAGAACAGGAGAAAAGTAAGAAGGGAGGAAGAGAAAGAAGAAAAATTGTAAGCTACAATCTATTTTCTCACACAAAATTTCACTCAGAAAATACTTTTTAAAAATGTTTTGGCAAAACTGCCAAAACTTTATCAACACATGTGACACATTGCACAGCTTTTAAAGAGAAATTAAGATCACTGGATCATTCAATAAATTTGCAAATTCTGAAGGTTTAACAAACAGGATTAGCTTTCAGTATAATGTCATATACACTGTTAATTACCAGACATACAGACTAAAAAGAAGCACAAAAATGCTGAAATCTTTGATATAAACAAAAAATGACAACTGTCCACTTTATTGTTGTCCACTTTGCCTGATTATCTTTCTACTCCAAATAATACCCTTCCATTTATGTCATCCTTAACAACAGGGATGTCTTTATCAAACTCACCCCTTCAAGGCTGAAGGATTTATAAGAAAGAGGAGGCAGAAAAATTTTAAGAGCCAGTGTTTGTGGTGATATTTCATGTATGCTCTACCAAATAAAGTTTGCCAGAAGATCAGTGGGCAGAGCCAACCACAGAGTTAACCATAGAAGCCAGGCAGTGGTGGCACACACACACCTTTAATCCTAGTATTTCAAAGGCGGAGGAAGATGGATCTCTGTGAGCTCAAGGTTACCCTGGGCTACACAAGATTACTCCAGTCTAAAGGAGAAAGAGAGCCAGCCAGTAATAGCTCACACCTTTAATTTCAGTACTTAGTAAGCACACAAGCCTTTAATCTCAACACTAGAAAGGTTGAAGCAAGAAGTGATAAGGCTGGGAAGAGAAAGGACTGTCAGATGGGAGGAGACAACAGTTTGGTCTTTTTTGGTTGAGAAGTCAAAGCAATCAGCCTGAGGGGTATTCAGAGTGAGAATTAGTGGAGACAGGATCTAGTCTTTTTGGCTGAGAAGTTGGCAAGATGAGACATGTCTGTGGCTTGCTCTGATCTTTCAGCATTCCCGTCAATGTTTGGCTCTGGGCTTTTATTATAAGACCAATTAGGATTTCTGCAAAAAGAGGTGGCAGAGGATTCCAAGGAAAGAGCATCTTCCAGACACAACAGGACTGATGCACATATGAGCACAGAGGCTGTCACAGCACACACAACATCTGCACAGGTTCAAACCAGACAAATTCCAGCAGAAAGAAAGAAAATGGACACAAAGTCCCACCTCTAACCAAGAAGCTATTTGTAATCAATACCTGCTTAGTGAGGAAAAATCAGTTTCTTCCAGTAGAGTGTCACTGAGTATATCAACTATACTCCAGAGCAGACCTCATGTGAAGAAGTAGCTGATCAATACAAAATGGATTCCATGTTTTCATATATGCTTTTTTTGTTGTTGTTACAGCTTATTGTTTTTGTTTTGTGCTTTGTTTCATTGTCTTGGTTTTGTTTTGAGAGAAAGAACATGAAATCAGGCAGGGAAATCTAAGATCTGAGAAGACTTACAGAAGAAAAATAAAACCGAAAGAATCTTTAAGAAAACAATTTTTTAAAAAACAGATGTAAACTTGGCTACAACATAAAGTATTACCTCACTTCTATATTAATTCAAACATAATTTAACAAGTAAAAGTAAATAGGTTCAAAGAGCAGTACAGTATCAGCCTTTCCCAAGACACACTGATTGAGGTAAAACAAACAAACAAAAAACAAACAGTGGCCCACAATGAACATTATTTTAAAAAAGAAAACAACTTTAATAATATTGGACATCAAGTAAAAATCTTGCTCAAAAGACAATATACAGGCTATCAGAACCAAGAAAAGCTCCACTTTACAACCTATCCCAACAAATAACAGTTTCTAAACTGTCCTAGATAAGATGACAAATTCATAGTCATCATAGTATTGGTAATATTTCATATCACTAAGTGACTGGGATTTCATGATATAAAACATTATTTGAATAATTACAACTTTAAATTACTCTACCCTGCTTGCTATGGCATTCACACCAACCCATACTAACAGTATTGTTTAATTCATTGGTTTCCTGATATGTTTAGTGTACTCACGTAAGATCCAAGTGTAAAAATTATAAAGCCATTCACTCCAAGAAAGAGAAAATAAAAACCATATTACAGACATGGCATGCCTCTGTTCATGTGACTATTTATCTGTTCATAAAATACTCAAAGAAGGCACTGATAATTACCATTATGCAGTAGAATCAAAAGAAATGATACTCATTTTCTATAGAAACCAATCTAACTTATTAAAATATAATTTGTAAAATATAGAAAATAAACATCATTATGAGTGACACAGAAACTTATATAAGTATCTTGCTGCTTTCCAAATGCTCATATAATCGACTTTAAACAAAGAAGGGATCCACATCTAAGTTGCAATTCAATTCTGTACACGTTCCTAAAAGCATTCCAATGGTAAAACAGACTTGCCACTAAAATAAAATATCCCTATCATTTATTCTAAAACAAGAAATGCAGATATTCCCTTAGAGAGACAAAAAATAATGTGGAGTTAGATTTACAAGTTCTATTTTTGTTTACATATGAAATACTATTATTAATCAGCAAGTGACTCACAATGACCACATACACAATACTCTAACACTTTATCACACTGAAGTAACCCTAAAAAGGTAAATTTAATGCTAAACAACAAAGCATGCCTAAAATCTTATAACTGACATAGATTACCAACAAAGTAAAAATAAAAATAAGTCCATGGCACTGGAATAAATATACTCTCTGCCTTAGAGCTAATACTTTAATTTTCAAGAACCACAAAGAAAAAAATCAAAACTAGTCAGTAACAATGCAGCGTCTAAAAGCAATAAACTCAAAATTAAGTTATAAATAATTTAAAACATGTCATGAAGATGTATTAATAATTCATCAGATAAATAATTTACTAAATAATCAAATAAATAAATAATGAAATACATAAATAAATCAGCAAATAAATAATTCTGCAAAATAACCTAAACAATAAGCCACCCAAACAAATCACAACCTATAAAACTACAGTGATTTTTTTTCTGGATTCTGATAGTTTTAAATAAGCAAATGTACACAGAACAGATCAATCCTTGTTAGAATTAGTAATATTTTTCAGTGCTATTGGAAAAATCCTCATTTTAATACATGAGAACACATTTTCAATTTTTAAAAGCAACACAGGACTAGTTCCTATAAATTATTAAAATGATTATAATATTCACCTCTATATTTTGCATATATCTTTAACATATTTTTCCTGAAACAAATGGACATGAAATATTCTTAAACTTCCTTTTCAAAAAGATACTTACAGTGTGACAGTGCTTCAGCCTTCCTGACAGTTTCCTATCCTCACACAGCCATTAGAAACTTTCTGCAGTGGGGCAACTGTAAGAATAGCCTTAGTTAGTAAAGAAAGTATTTCATTAACATAGAAGGCATATTTTATGAGTTCACAAAATAATGAGAAGTGGACTGTATTAGTCACAAACTCTGCCAAGTTTTAGCAATTTAGCCTCAAAGTTAAGCTTTCTCTATTGTAGCTGACATACAAGCTGTAACAATTTGCAGGATTTTAGATATGAAGACAAAAACTTACAAAAATAAAGCAAACCGTTGGCATCTAAAGTGTCCTTAAATTTGAGAGCCTCAAAGTATTGAAAAGTGCACAATGAAATCACTTAACTGTTACAATCTGAATGTAATCACAATCTAATTAGCATAACACAAGGGGTCAAACTACCAGTGATGAATTAGCATTCACTGAACATTTATCTAAATTTTCTCAAGTATTTCATTTAATACAGCATTGTGAAATCTTCCTGATTTGTTCATAAATCTTCAGGATTCTGTTAGATCCAAATATATTCTTCACTTTAGTTAACACTGAAGTTAAAACATTTGTAGAAACAGTACTAAACAGTAAAATGGTCATAAAGTGGTTTTAATTTTTCAGGATCAAAAAATTTTTTTAAAAGTGAAAGAACATTCTGCCATAAAATATATAGCCTCTAATGTTTTATATTATGCTTTTAAAGCTATCAAATGTTTTCTGAAACAGCATTTACTATTACTAAAATTACTTGAGGGCTGAAGAGATGGTTCAGTGGTTAAGAGGGGCATAGCTCTTCCAGAGGAATTGAATTCCATTCTCAGCACATAAAACGGTCAGCTACAACTACAACTCCAGGGTAATCAATCCAAAGCCCCTGGCCTTTTGAGGTACTCCAGTCATAGGCACATACTTCCACACAAAATTAAAAATAATTTAAAAAATATTAAAAGCACTTATGGTAGCTATTCTTGCTGGTCAAATTGACTACCTTTGGAATGAACTGAAATCCAAAAGGTAAGGTATACTGTGAGGGATTTGTTTTCTTAATTAAATCATTTGAAGTGGAAAGACCCACTTTTAACCAGGATCTCTTGAGGTGGGAAGATCTACCTTTGGTCTAGGCCACACCCTTCTGCTGGCAGCTTATATAAAGGACATGGAAGAAGGGAGCTTGCTCTCAGTCTGCTTGATCACTTTCTCACTGTGAAATCTATTTCTTCACTGCCCTTAGGGCCCACTTCTTCAGGATTCTAGGATATACTGAAAATCAGCTGAGATATCCAGCTGATGAACTGGATTCTTCGACCTTCCACAGATAGAAAGCCTCACACATGCTTGGCAAGCACTCTACCACTGAGCTATATTCCCAGCATGCTTTTCTCTCTTTTTTTTTTGTTTTGTTTTTCTACTGTTTGTTTTTAATTGGCCAGGCTAGCCTTGAACTTCTGAACTTATGCTTCCACTACCCAAATACCCCACTTTTCAGGGTTGAACTACCAGGTTAGGTTCTTCTGAAATTTTTCAAGTAATATTTAGGTTTCAATGTTAAATTCTTAAAATTTGCTACATATTATTTTACAGAAAAATACTTGCTAACTATTTTATCATCTTTTTCTAGCAATTAAGAACTAATACTAGTATTAAGCTGTACATATTAGCAAGAAAATCAAGCGGAAATAGTTCATGCCTTGTTCTCACCTAATTATAAAAATTAACTTAAAAGGTTATGAGACTTAATTCAAATTCTATATAGTTAAAGTCATAACTATTCCTAATTATATATCTGAACTGAAATTATAACAAATTAAATATTTTGAATTCAAGCTATCATTTATTTTACAATTAAACCATATAATTTATATAAATTCTTTTAACAAAAATTAGATCTAAAATTCTAAGACCTTTTTGTAAATAAAGTCATTAATTTTCAGTCATCTTTTGATTAGACTGACATTTATATGTAAAGATATATATGTTATTATTTTTGGATTTAAGTTCCTTCTAACAAGT
>PVIH01007506.1:0-99815 GCA_004025045.1 Sigmodon hispidus
AGACTGACTGGCCAGTGAGCCCCAGGGAACATCTGTCTCTGCTTCCTGGCTGCTGGGATTCAAGCACTCCACACTATACCCTACCATGCTTGCTTTTTATATGGATGCTGGGGATCCAGTTTGGGTTCTTTTTGTGTGTGTGTGTGTGTCTTTTTTTATTATTATGAATAAAGTCACATTTTCTATCCATGTATGTCCTTGTTCAAGGTCCCTTCTCCCTCCCACCCCCTCCAGTCACACTCTCTTCTCCACATCTCCCCCTTCCTCCCTAGCAAGGGCAGGGGGTCCCAAGGTCCCACTGTCCCAATATGGCTTAGTTCAGCATCCACTCCTGGCAGATCCAGTTTCCTCCTCTTAACATCAAGACTGAGTCAGGTGTTCCTCTAGAGGGAGTGGGATCCAAGGAGTCAGTCCAAGGTATATCAGATCCCAAACTGTTCCAGAGTTGTGGTTTGCAGCTTAGACATACTTTGCTTTTTGCTTATTTGTTTAGAGTCCACTAATGAATGAGTACATCCCCTGCTTATCTTCCTGAGTTTGTGATACCTCGCTCAGGAGGATATTCTCCAAATCCATCCATTTGCCTGCAAATTTTAGGATATCATTTTTTCTTACTGCTGAGTAGTATTCCATTGTGTAGATGTACCACAGTTTGTTAATCCATTCTTCAGTTGAAGGGCATCTAGGTTGTTTCCAGGTTCTTGCTATTATGAATAATGCTGCTATGAACATAGTTGAGCTAATACCTTTGGAGTATGACTGTGCATCTTTAGGGTATACAACCAGAAGTGGTATTGCTGGGTCCTTGGGGAGATTGATTACCAGTTTTCTGAGAAACCGCTATACTGCATTCATTCCAGAGTGGCTGAACAAGTTTACATTCCCACCAACAATGGAGAAGTGTTCCCCTTGCTCCGCATCCTCTCCAGCATAGGCTGTCATCTGTGTCTTTTACCTTAGCCAGTCTGACAGGTGTCTTGTGTTCACAGAGCAAGCACTGTATTGACTTGAGCCATACTGCCAGCCCCAAAGGATGTCCCCATTTTAAAAAGTCCTTTAGAAAAACATTATTCAGATTAAAGCTGGATTGAAATCTCTAAACAATAATGCATAGGACAATCACTGCCATGTGTCTTCCTGTTTCCTATATTGCTTTCTTTTGCTTTGCTTTTTCTTCCCCACAAAGGCTTGTGTATTCTTCAGTTCTTAGCATAAGCAAAGATGTATTAAATTGATTATTATGATCCATGTTCTACTGTGTGGCAGTTTTTATTTTATTGTTTTCTGGGTGCCTTGTACTTTGTAAACTTTTAAAGGCAGAGAATTGCCTACCTTCTGTAGCCACACATGATGGCCTCCTAAGCTTGTGATTATTGAGTGAATAAATAAAAGCATGTATTCTGTGTATCCATGTATAGATGTACGTATGAGTGGTAAGATCACCTAGAGTAACTGGGGATGAACTAATGGGTTTTGAATGCTTCATAAAATTATCATTTGTAACTTATTTTGTTTACCTTTTATAATTTAAACATTTAAAATAAACAGTACTAGTTGAACAGTTATTTTTTAAATGGGTCTGGGTCAGCAGAATGGCTCAGCTGATAAAAGTGACTATGTGTGACAATGTGAATTTGATCCCTTAAGAGTGTGACAGAAGGAGAGAACTGACTTGACTACTGGAAGTTTTCCTCTGAATTCTTTGTGTGCAGGCTTGCTCAGGTGTGCATATACACAAATAAATAAATATGTAAGAAAAACTGAAGTGTGTGTGTGTGTGTGTGTGTGTGTGTGTGTGTGTAGATCTCTGTTAGCTAGTTGTAGTGTTTGCTATGGAACAGTTCTGATCTGATGCCTCAGTATTCTGTGGTAGGGAATTCAGATTCTGCCTTTTCTGGTCCCCTATTTGAATTGGAAAAGACCTCATAACTTGCTGCTCTCAAATATTTATAATTATCTTCTGGGTTCTAAAGCTTGAACTTTTTAAGAAAGCAGTCAAGTATTGTACTTGGTTCTTTACTATCCTGTGGATGATAGTAGTCACACAGAATGGAGGGCATTTAGTCTGCTCTAGTAAGACAGAATTTGTATAGATGGCTATTGTGACTGATATTCATGACATATTTTACACACATACACACACACATTTTTAAGTAGGTGAAAATTGTTTCAAAGAGACTGTCAAAGTGTGGTCTTAACAGGAAAGAGAGAAATGTCAAGAGTTGTGCACCAGACACTGGGCCACCAGTTCTTAACGCTACTTTGAGCAGATCTCTTTTATGACTAGGTAATGGCGTCATCTCCCTGTCTCTCCTGCTAGCATGTCACTTTCACCCCACTGCCTGTTCCCCACTGAAGTTTTTATAGTTTTAAATTGTGGTTCTTAAGGTGCTACTTAGTGTGTTGTGTTGGAGAAGCTCAAGTAGGCTTAGAACGGGGAAGTTTTCAAAAGGCGCTGAGTTTGTCAGATAATTAGAGGGCTTGACAGGAGGTGCAAAGGATAAAAAGAATATTGTGTAAGAATATGGTGTATTCTCCAGTTTATGCATCCTTGAAGAATTACATTTTCTATCATTTTAAGCTTCTAATTAAAAAGCACATTTTTCTTTATAGTTACTCAGGAGTTCAAAGATATTTCAATGAATAAAATTATATCTCCATTGTCATATTGGTAATTATTTATTGATTTATCATGAATACTTAGTGTCAGATATAAGGTTTAAGTTTTCAAATGTTTATGTTTCAGACAGATAATGTCATTAAAGTTAGTATTTTCAATGTTATTCAGATTCAAGATATATGTACATTAATCTTTAATTTGTTTAGTATCTTGCTTATATAGTTTTTTAATTTCTAAAATAAAAATATAGGGAATATTAGTATTTATACATGTGGCATTTGAAAAGCAATGCATCATTATTTTGACATTTCCATTCTTATTTTCTTCCCTTTTTTGTCTTCTCTCTCTCTTTTTTAAAAGAATTAATGTGCCATCTGGAAACCTGAGATCATGCCATAAAAGGAATTTTGGCTTTTTTTGGCAACCAGTCATCAGGATATGCTGTGACTGTACCTTATCAGAATAATGAAACATAATTAGAAAGGTGTATTAACTCCTATGCTTCAGAGCATTTTTTATATTGAGAATTTTATATGCACATTAAAAATAAAAAAGTTACTGGCAATTTATCTCAATGTTAAAGTAATTAATTGTATAGTGGTTGGATTCTCAAACCTGAATGTAAATGAAATTTCTTATGTCTAAAATGCTTCTGAGCTATTTCTAAACTCTGTTATGCTATAGTTTTGTTCTAGTGTTAAAATAAGCAAATACAATTAGTTTATATGTTTATCTGAGGAGAGAGTTGCAGTATTATATTGCAATTAACTTGCTGTGTTCTTTTCTAAATAATGTAGTCACTGCAACTGTCAGCCAAAGGACTCCTCCCCCCTCTTTTGGAACAATTTTAACTCTAAAAAGTAACAAGTTTTTAAAAAATTAATTGAGAGAAAACAGCTGAAATGGTGTAGTGAAAGGGTTAAGTCCACATGAAAGAATTCATTTCCACTTTAATGACCCAGCGTGCTGGGTTAGGACTGTGGGGAACATGCTTCTGACTTGCTCTCCTATTGCCAATTAACACCTCCGAGAACAGGTTGCTTCAGCTAGTCATTGAAGCTCAGGCAGTAGACATAGTTTACATGCAGCTTGTTTTTCACACTAGTTGTTTAATACTCAGAAATTAAAGTATTAAAGGTTCTTTCTTACCTTGCTGGGTAAGAGATAAACAGTACAGTGGTAGTTAATTGTATATGTTTGAATTCATTTATTATTTTATGTTTCTGTTTTTAAGACATTTTTAATTGATGAAAATAATGATAGTTTTTCTAAATTTATGAATTTTATAATAGAAACGAGGCCTTTAAAATTTAAAAATATTTTCTGTCAACTGCTTAGCATAATTTAGATTTTGTTTAGTATTAAAAATAAAATCACCTTTATTTGTTAATAAAGTTTCTTTTTTCATTTTTAAAAAACATTTTAACAGACTTAAAAAACAATTCTAAAATTTATGACCAAGTGTACACCTTAAACAGTTATAATAAAAAATAAGTCTGTAACATTTTAATACTAAAATAGCAATTTTGAAATGTTTATGTCATTTCCCAAAGTAAATCTATATTCTTAGATTTTGGTGGCATGTTTCAATTCACTGATACTATTTATTTTACATTTATTTTATGTGACACCTTGGTTCATGATTAATCAGGCATTTTAATAACATAATAAAATTGGCTAAATAATTGATACCAGTTCACACTAAGAGAAAGGTGGAGTAATATAACTAATAGTGTTAACAAGTTTGTTAAAAGGCCTGAGTAGGTAACACTTTGAGGCTATGGTTTTTATGCTATTATAATAGCAAATGCTTTTTTTTTTTTTTTTTTTAAACACTTAGTCAACAAGGGCTGCCCAAGTAAAAGTCACAGCTTTTTTATACTAGATCAGATTTTTAACCTTCTAAATGAGGGGAAAACAAGACAAAACAGAAAGTTCATGTTTCATTTAATTTACCTATATTTAATATTTGTAGATATATGGCAATGTCTCTTTTACTCTTGCAGAAAGGTAAGCTTTGTGCTGTTGTAGAGTGCATTGTTTTACAACATTGGTGGGTTCATGTCTGAATAAAGGCTAGTTATGTTGCCTGTGGATCAATTATTTAGAATTGTTTAGGTAGTGGACTCATAGTTTTTTAGCTTACAGTTGTAGATCCCTTGACCCCACTTTTAAAACAAACTTTAGTCAGATTTAAGTAATTTCAAAGTGGCTAGTAGGAATTGAGTCCTGCATATTTAGTAACAAAAGCCTTTCAGTTTTTGATCTTTGTGAGGGATATGTACATTTAATTCATGAATTTACAGAACTATATAACTGTAAATCGTGTTCTAATCTATATTTTTGTTTGTTTTAAGACATGGTTTTGCTATGTATCCCATGCTAACTGTGCCCTTGATGTAGATCCAGGTTGGCTTCAAAGGTGTGGCAGTCCTGCCTCAGCCTCTGGAGTCTTGGAGTTACAGGTGTGATCTACCGTGCCTGGCAGATCTGGGCTTTCAATGGCCACATTTCTTTAAGTATTTACATTTAGCCCTAGAAAGCATTTAGATGGTCCTCACTTTAGGTGTTGTATGAAATACAGACCAACCTTCTTTGGCGCTGGATTTTTTTCTTCTCTTGCTTAGATGACTACTACTAATTTTTAGAGCTTCCAGTTCTTTTTGTAGAAGTTGCTTCACCTCTTCCAAATGTGCTTTGCATTCTGAATGTGCTGGTAAAATAGTTCTCCTCGGGTCAGTAGAGTACACATGAGGAGCTGGCACAGTGCAGAGCTGAAAGGTTTCTAGCTGGGTTGTTGATTCAGCACCAGAAAGAAGGAAGACACCTTGATTTTCATAGTGTACACTGATGAGTGTACATTTATCCTAACAATAGTTAGGGAGCTTACTGTACTGTTTGATTTAATCAGCCATCACATGTTTAATCTGAACAGCCAGACTCAAATTACAGACTCAGTTACAGGGAATTGACTTTTAAATAAATATTTTTACATATTTTTATGTATCTTGGGCTATCTCAAGATTTTTCTCATAGTTAGTGAACCTGTGTCTACTAGCTTGGATAATTTTCCCTGTTGTCTTAGTTCTGTATACATTGTGGTTTAAAGTCAATATGATCCTCAGGTTTTATCAGGACTTAGAGTCACTGAAGGGCCTATTTAGAACCCTGATCTAGGCTGTTCCCAGATCTGATTCAGTAGGAATGTGTATTGCTGACAGTGTGGGACTAGGTCAGAGTTAGTCTGTTGTTTCTGTCCATTTTTTTCCAGGTATTTAAAAGAGTTTTCTTTGTCAAAGATCCTTACAATTTTCTTGATGTTTCTTATGTATCATGATCTTTCTCATGCTCCTGTCCTATGTAGCTCTAGAGTTTGAGAGTAAAGAATGCTTTAAAAGTGGAATCTCTTAGTTGAAAGTCAAGAACTGTCCAAAAATCTGCATTCTTGAGTGCTTAAAAATACTATGCACTAATAAGCACTTAACCTTACCTGTTTGCTTTATAAATTGATGACTAGTTAATTTTCCCTTCTGACAAAGCCCTTCATACCAGTATATTTGGTACATTTAATCCATGGATTTACAGAACTATATAACTTTAAATCGTGCTCTAATCTACATTTTTGTTTGTTTTAAGACATGATTTTGCTATGTATCCCATGCTAACTGTGCCCTCGCCATGGAGCCAGGTTGGCCTCAAACGTCTTGCCTCAGCCTCTGGAGTCCTGGGGTTACTAGTGGCCACATTCTGTGTACTTTTCATTTGTGTTACCACAGCTTTTTTGCACTGTAGTCGACAAAATTGTATGGTCTTACGTTATACATATGTGATAATTTGATATGCTTATATTTTGTAGAATGATTTTTTTTTTGAACAGCCATGGTCGTTTCATATGTATTTCCCTCCTTCCCTCCCTTTCTCAAGATCCTAAATTCTTTAAGCCCCAACACTTGGGAAGCAGAGTCAGAGTATCTCTGAGTTTGTGGCCAGCCTGGTCTATGAAGTCAGTTCCAAGATACGTAGAGCTACATAGAGAAACCCTGTTTCTATAGCAACAGATTAAGATACTTGCTTTAAGTATGTGCTTATTGCTGTTTAAGATGACTAAACCCATCAGAGGATGAGGCTTTCATCTGTGTTCTTTAATTGTAGGTTAAGTTCTTGGGCTTGGTTTATTTGCATTATTTAAAGACAGTTATGAACATTCTAGTTCCTGCAAACATCTTTGTTTATTTACTCAAGTAATTTCTAGGAGTGAAAAAATAGGTCACAAAGTTTGTACAACCCTAATGCTGTTGCTATACATTATTCAGCGGCTTTTGATGGATTATACCAGTTCATATCACCACTAGTGCTGCTCAGTGGTTCCTTCATTACCTTTCCCAAAAGTGGACACTGTAAAACTTGTCTCATATGTTAATTGATATTTCTTTAATTACAGAAGGTCAGCAAGGGAGGTTGGACACTTTTCATGTTTATATCATTTTGTATTTCTTATATAATTAGCTTCTATATTCTTTGTGCTGTGTTTCTGCTGAGGGCTTAGTAATTTTTAAAATTTATATGTATAATGACTTTTTGACATAACTAGTATGAGGCAACTAATTTTCAGACTACTTTCTTGTTTAGCTTTTTAATAGTCAGAAATTTGAGATCTTTTTGGGGGGAGTGTTCAAAACAGAATTTCTCTGTGTAGCCTTAGGTTATATTTTTAATTGTATATTCTTTTCTAATTGTTTGTTTTATACCTGTCAAATGTGTTCCTGCTCACATAGACATTCATTATTAGAAAAGTTTTTGCCATTCTTTGATTTTTTTAAATGTAACTCTTTAATCCTCTTAATACAATAGTATGATAAAGAGAAGCAAATTTAGTTTTAAGTGCTTCCACTTTTAAGCAAGCTAAAAAGGAAAGATAGACTATGTTCAGTTCTGTGGTGGGAACTTGGAAGCTACAAACGTGAAATGTCCAAAATAACACAGAAGTCAGGTTAGGTTCAGGATGAAGATAACCTGAATTTATCAATACAGTCAGTGATGGAAAAGTTACAGCAGCTAGCTTACAAAGTTGCTGTAGAAGCAGATGTTTTAATAGTGATCTCTCTGAATTTTAAATGCTAGAGAATTTTAATGTATATACAGAATAGTACATAAAATGGAAAGCTTTGTAACTGGAAAACTTGCAAAAGTTTCCAGGTTATTTTTACAAATTCTCCATAATGATTTTAAAACCTATAAACTTAACAAAGAGGAATGGGCCAATGTTACTTTTAACCTGAAAAACAAAATATAAGTATGTACTACTTAAATGATTTTTGAAGTCCAAAGATGATGTGCACTGTACAGTATTACTCTGTTTCAGTGAAAAAGCAGAAGCTAGGTGAACCATGATAGCCTCTGTGGCTTTCAAAGAAACATGCAGGCCTGAGTAATGGGTGCATCTCAGACCTACTATTCAAATGGTTGAAGTCACAAATGGTAAAGAGTTCCAAAAGAAAAAAAAAATGAGATCTGTAGCAATTTGAACTTCTGGACACTGGGTGCTTAATTGGTTTAGACTGCAGATGTTGTGAAATCTGAACATGTCTGCTTCAGTTAAGTCAGTGTTTGTTGAGTAATTTTTCTAGTCTTTGTATCATTACTTTTAAGCAACATCTACTTCAAATCAACTTGAAGGTAAAGGAACCTTTTTAACACAGGACATTGCTCATTGTTACATTTGTTTAGAAACAGCTTATTTCATCTTACCTTGTATCATTTAGTATTTTTAAATTTTTCTTGTTTTATTTTGTGTGTTTGCATATGTCTGTTTTAGAGACTTGAAATTGAGGGCTGTAGGTGAAACTTTTTTACTGTCGAGTACACTGGCTCTTGTAGTGTAGTTTATACAGACACCTGTTAGTAAAAACAGAAAAAGCAGGTCTTTTCATGGTGTGCCCACTGTCTATGCACCCCCAGGCTTCTTCCCAGGGCAGCCTTTTGCAAAGCTGAGTGCTGTTCACTCAGCACCTGGAGCTATCCATTGCTGGGGGCAGTCTTTTCCTACTAATTTAGGAAGACTGGCTTAAGTAAGCAGTTAAAGGTCAAAGTCTTTGAAATCTGTATGCTAGAATAGTCACCACTGAGCTCTAGTTTGCTTCATTTGTAAGAGATAATACTGCATTCTTTGCCTTTGTGTGGAACCTACAATAATGTTATTTGTGCCTGTTTCTTATATTAATTTCAATTCTTTTTAAATTTTGTCTTTTCTTCAATACTATGTTACAAAGAAAATCATATTCTACTGACAGGTTTTCTAAAATGTTATATCAATTTTTAGATTCTTTGAATTATTTGAATGTTTTGAATTAGTTATGCTGGTTTGCAGAACTATTTACCAAAAGACACTAGTTGTAGATTGTCTATAATTCTACATTTTACCCCTCTTGAGGACTAAGTCTTTGTTGTTTTGCTGTTTAAGTTTTTACATTCCTCTCTGACTGAGTGTGCAGGGCCTTTTTGAGATCTTTTATTGCCTCACTGAGTTTTATTGGGAGCAGGTGAGTATGTAGAAACATTGTATCATAGATGAGCTGCTTCCTGCTCCCCCTCCCTCTTTTCCTGTCTCATTGTGCATTAACTGCTACCAGCCCCTCTTTACTTCTTGCCAGGATGCCACTCCCCCTGCCAAATAATTTTATTCTCTGGTTAACATGATCAAGAGATAAAATAACTGACCCATACCTGATAGGTCAGGAGGCTGAAGGCTTTGAAACCAATCTGGATCAATTAGCAGGACTTTGAAGGAGGGGAGGGATGGGGGAAAGGAGGACGGGTAGAAAGAAACACTGTTGGGGATGGGGAGAAATTCGGGAGAGGCAGGGAGAAGAGAGAGCAAAATAGTAAATGCCACTGGCTGTTGTCCTACAGACAACACTCATACCAAAAAGGGGCATGGGGCATGGGTTTTCCTAACAGAGCTTTCTGTTAGTGTGATTCTGAATCTCAAGAAAATAGATTGTAGGAGAAGCTAAGATCTCTCTCTATTTGCATGGGCTTGCTTCATCTCAGTTAACTGGTGGAAATTCTCCTGTTCAGTTATGTTAGCATTCTGTACCATCTTTATTGATTCATTTCTTTTTCCAGCTAGTATTGCTGAGTTCTTGCTATGTGCCAGGCACTTTGCTCAGTACTGATTATATGTAACACACAATAAAGGCAGTTTTCGGGGCTGGAGAGATGGCTCAGAGATTAAGAGCACTGATTGTTCTTCCAGAGGACCTGAGTTCAATTCCCAGCAACCACATGGTGGCTCACAACTATCTGTGATGACATCTGGTATCCTCTTCTGTATACTGTATACATAATAAATAAATAAATCTTAAAGAAAAAAGGTAGGTAGTTTTCTTCCATTGATGACTGAAATAGTTTTTGGTTTCTACTGGTAATATATTTAGGTAAAAATGTGGTCTCCTTTTCTTTTTTAATAATTATTTTCTGGCAAATTGAAAAAGGCTATTTTAATATGTACAGATAACACACACAATTTTTAAAGTGCTCTATGTTCAAGAAATAGCTTGAATATGGTGTTTATTATCTTAAGGCTAAAGTATAACTTTCACAAATGTATTATCACATCTGACTTGATACAATCTTCAACTTTTTCTTAATCTATCTTTAAATTTTTATTAAATATTTGTATTTTATGTATAGAAGTATTTGTCTACATGTATGTGTGTATACCGAGAGGGGATGTGATATCCTCAGAAACTTAAGATACAGAAATTTGTAAGTCATCATGTATGTGCTGGAGTTCAAGCCTGGGTCCTCTGAAAGAGCAGCCAGTGTTCTTAACTGCTGAGCATTTCTCCAGCCCATTTCTTAATTTTTCTTAAGTTTCTTAGCTAAGTGAATGAAATTAGATTATTAAAACTTTTATAACTTACACAAAAAATACTTTGGCTTACCAATTAGTTTTCATTTTTAAGGTCTACTTGAAAGAAATAATGAAGCTGCATTCAATGATGATAAATAAGTTTGCACTTGGGATTCCAGTAAATATTGTGAGATTTTAAAATACCTCCAAATGTGACAGTGTTTAATGTATAGGTAATGCTATAGTGGATAATAGTATACTGTTAGTGGAGTATAAGTAAAGCAGTTATTAAATTTCAAATAGTAAAAGCATAAAAGCAAGAGAAAATGAGTGGTTAGCATATTTGATGTGGTATAGAAAAGTAAAAGAGTCATAGCAGTTAGAAACTGCTATGCTCTACACATCCTAAGACTAAAGACAATCCTTTTAAGTGATGTGTACTGACCGTCATGGAATTGTATTTACTGCCTGCTGGGCAAAGGCACCTGGAGGGTAAAGGCTACAAGTTGCTCTGTGAGGCTCATTGTGACAACCAATAGAGATTTGTTTTTTTTTTTTTTTTTTTTTTTTTTTTTGTGAATAAGCAGGATCTTTTGGGGGGAACTTAGTGTTTCATTAGCCTGTTATGGAATGAAAGGCAGTGGTCAGTTATTGGAATTATTTTCATGCCTCCTACCTGACCTTGTGTAGTTGGTTCACACCTGAGGTGGTTTTGGATTTGTTGTTTGTGGGGGAGAGAACAACTTCATTAGGCAAGTGCAGAGTGTGTTGTTCATTCACAGTTCTTCCACCTAGGGACTCAAAGTCTTCTACGCCTGCCTCCCTCCCACTCCGTCTATGAATCTACAGTGACCCCATAACCTAATCTACATGCTGTCTGTAGAAAGCTGAAGACGTTCAGAGGATTTGCTGGTGTTGCTGATTCTTGAGTTTACCAAGCTAAAACAATAGAATTTGGTGTTTAGATTATATATTTTTGCAGACTATATTATATTGAGCACAGTGGTGACAAATATTACAGTAATTGACAATAATTATTTTGTAGCAGAGTAGATGAGCACTGTGGAAGTTAACTTTATGGTTACTGGAAAGTTGCTAGAGTACTGAGTTTTGACGGTTGCCTTTATGCTTAATAATTGTAAATGTCTTTATGATTATTTGCATTGTAATTGGATACAAAGATACTTGATTTTTTTTCTAGAATGTTTTTAAAATAATCAAGTTTATTTCACATGTTACTTTAATTCTAACTCCTATATTCTGTGTGTGTGATGAACTTGTTTCTAGGGTCCACCTACAGATGCTCCTGCCGTGGATACAGCAGAACAAGTCTATATCTCTTCCTTGGCATTGCTGAAGGTAAGTAAAGAATAGAGTCACTTGCTTTAGAGCCTCCTTTGCAGTTGCTCTTTTACTTTGGCATATTTATCACATTAGCTCCCCCAGGCATGGATATTATTTAGGGCATATCTATAAAATACTTTTATTTCCACAGAAGCAAAATAAGTTATTTGGCAGCATGAATGTGTGTGTCAAGATTTCAAATAAATTTGCTTTATGTCTGTATATCTTCCTTTTTATAGATGTTAAAGCATGGCCGTGCTGGAGTTCCTATGGAAGTTATGGGTCTCATGCTTGGCGAATTTGTTGACGATTACACTGTCAGAGTGATTGATGTGTTTGCTATGCCACAGTCAGGAACTGTGAGTACTTCTTTATGTTGGCTACTTCCTGTCTTCTTTTTCTTTTTAAATTCAAAATAACATTTATCTCTTCATGCTGTTTCTTTGCAGTAGGAAACAGCAATCATAAGACTTATAGTATACTTTTTATCTTGTATTGAATTAAATCAGTCTTTAAACTGCACCATGGACTCTTTATAAACTGGATGGTGCTAGTACTAAATCTCTTATTCTTTCCTTTAGTGAGCCATACAAGCTGAATTTAAAAGTTAGCTGTTATAAAAGTAGGGTATCACATTAATTACTCTGAATATTTGATCCAAATTTTTAGAAACTATATAAAATTTGAGAGCATGTAAATTGATCCTCCTGAGGTTTCCATTGTTTTGATGTCTATGATTTTTTTCTAATATGCTGTGTGTTGAGATGAATGGCTTTGACTTGTTAAGTAGTAAAATATAGTAAACTGTTTAAAATGTCTTTTTTTTAAAAAAAAAAAGAAATAATTTTGCTTTGCCTTTTATTTTTTGAAGGAGATTTTTATAGAAAGTAGTACATTTAGGCTGTTTTTGTATGTTTGAGGTAGGTCTCACCGTATAGTCCTTGCTGGCCTGGAATTCTCCATGTAGTGTAGGCCACCTTTAGACTGAGAGATCTTCCTGCCTCTGCATTAGAGTGCTGAGATTAAAGGTATATGTCTCTGTGCCCTGCTGGATTTAAAGAAAATGTGAAAAAAACAAAAACAAAAACCAGTAATGAAAAGCAATGCAGTGGGTTATGCCTTGAATGGAGCACTGGAGAGGTGGAGGAAGGAGATGAAGATTCTAGAGTCTTCCTTTTCTTCAATATTCATTTTGAAGCTGTTCAGTCCCACATTGAGACACTGTCTCAAAATAACATGTCATGTATCATTCTCACTTGTATGTTCCCTGTGTGTCTCTGGAAGTTTCTGCTGTGTAGTACTCTTGTTAAGACTGGCAAGGTGGGCTGGAGAGATGGCTCAGAGGTGAAGAGTGCTGACTGTTCTTCCAGAGGTCCTGAGTTCAATTCCCAGCAACCACATAGTGGCTCACAACCATCTATAATGACATCTGGTACCCTCTTCTGTACACATAATAAATAAAACTTAAAAAAAAAAAACTGGCAAGGCTTCTAAGTTGAATCTGCTTGCTCTGTTTGAAAGTCTTTACACACTAAGGAACAAAGTATATGCAGGTAAATGATACCATGCACATAATGCACATAAAACAAATTTGGGATTGTTTTTTGTTTTTGTAGATTAGCTCTTTGTCTTTTTTTTTTTTTTCCCTTCTAGGGTGTCAGTGTAGAAGCAGTTGATCCAGTGTTCCAAGCCAAAATGTTGGATATGCTGAAGCAAACGGGAAGGTAGGTGTTACACACTAACATTTTTTCTATAAATGAGTAATATTTTTAGGAATGTACCTCAAAGTACTGAATGCTAATGAACCTCATTCCAAGGGGAGAAATCTATGTAGTTGATCTGCCTATGTGATCTTTGTTGACATCGTGAATGAAAATCTACCAATCAGAAAACTGCCCTGTATTAAGATTCTCAGCTATCATGTCATAGTCTTGGGCTATAATGTTCCTCTGTTTAGCATCTAGAGTTTTCATTTGTAATCAAAAGACCTGGTGTGTTCAGTGTATTTGAGAATTGCAGCTGAATGCAGTTTTGAATAAGTGTTTGTAGATATGAGTTTTAAAGACAGTGTAATCTAAATGCTTCCCCCCCCTCAGACTAAGTCTCCCAATAGCTGTCATTCTCTTGTTCAGATTCTTCTACTGTGGAAAAAACTTCAAAATTAATGTTAGCAAAAGGCTCAGCAGCTGAGCAGAACAGTGCAAATTGGTTTTTGACTGAGTTCCTAGTTCTACTGCTGGTTTAATTGATATTTAATCCTTTCACAACAGTGGATCCTGGTGTCCATTGTTAAAAAATGTACTCTGTGCTTGTAAAATCCAGCTCCCAGAGCTAAGGAGTTAAAGAGTAGATATTTACTTGAATGCTGAAAGGCTTAAAACTGGCTCTGAGGAAGTGTGGTAACAAGGTGAAAAACTGAAAGCCTTATCTACCACTGCTAATGTGCATCTCTTAATGATAGCACTCCTTTGTCACACTTACTCATTTCCATGTTTTCTGGATAATATAGTGTCCGATTTCAGAGTTTCTAATGGTGCTTTTTCACACCTGTGTGTTTTTCATCTTTTCTTAATTTATACCCTGTTAGTGTGTTGTTTCTTTTCATATCATCAGTATATTACTTGTTGTGTTCTGAGTGTCTGAATGCCCTCTTTGTTTCAGGCCTGAGATGGTTGTTGGTTGGTATCACAGTCACCCTGGCTTTGGCTGTTGGCTTTCTGGTGTGGATATCAACACTCAGCAGAGCTTTGAAGCCTTGTCGGAGAGAGCTGTGGCAGTGGTTGTGGATCCCATTCAAAGTGTAAAAGGAAAGGTAGAGTCAATTCTAACTTTATTGCCATCTACTGTCAATTTTTATACATATACGTGTAAAAAAAATCTTTTTATTTGAAAGTATTCTTAATTAAACACACACATACACACAGAGATGCTTTTCATTTAAATTATACAAATCCATAAATATATGGCATGGTATTTGCAACTTAACAAATTAAGTTAGGATTTTATATTTAGTTCACTGTTACCATGAATGAATGTTTATCCTAATTTTTTAAAAAATATCATGAATATAATAAAAGCTTTATACCCCATTTTCATTATATATATAATATTGCTGTGTCTATGTATATATTTGCTGCTTTATACATTCTGTTAATATTTTAATAAATATCAGCACATTTTAAAAATCTTTATTTAAAGGGCTCTGTTTTACAGACAGTATGCAAGATGTATCCTGGAGTTGTATTTTCCAAATATTTTAGACAATGAAAACTTGCCCAAAGACTTGGTAATCATCCATTCATGTATTTGTAGTAAGGACACAGACGAGTGATTAAATATGCTGACTGATTCTGAAAAGAGGTTAACTTGCAGAGCACATTGGGTTATATTATTCTTTGTTGAAATCTCTTTTGTTCTTGTTTAGTTCTCTCTCTTTTTTGTTCATTCTTTCGTTCTTTCTTTCTCCTTATTTCTTTCTTTCTAGCCCCATATGCCATTTTCCTATTTCCTGCCTCATGACAGCAGGGTGCAGCTCTATTATCACCTTCACAGAGCTGTCTGCAAATGTGAGAGGCAATTCGATTTTGCTCAACCACAGGGAGAGTGGATTAGAAAAACTACAGAACATACAGAAATTGGCTAGGTGGTTACTGCTTTAACATACTGCTGAGGTGTCTTGTTTGAGCATGTACTTCCATTGTAGTGCAGAATAATTGTTAAAGTAAAATCACAATACACTCAAGGAATCCTTTTTATGCAGGTTTTACAAATAATTTTTAAAGCACATAAAAGTAAATATTAGCTTGATATCTATTAGACCCAGAGTTTGATAGTGGTGTGGATTACATTTACATCTACTCTGCAGCTGAAACATACTAAATGTGATTGTTAAAACAGAGATTCTTTGTGTTACAAATTTGAAATTGAATGTTTCTTGATACCATATTATTATGATGTATAAAAATTGAGGTCTTCTTTAAACCATGATCCTATTAGATATAATGCAACTTTTCAAAGGGAGAAAGCTGTCCTCCCAAACAATAATAATACCAACTGATAGCCTAGCAATTTAAGATAACTTATAGTGTTTGCTATAGTCCTGTATTTTAATTTATTTGCCTTCTCTTTTACTTAAGTATATTGGGACATAATACTGATGAAGGAATGTAAAGTCCTTATTGCTTTATGATTTAAACTACAGTATAATTTTCTGATGTTTAAGGTGCCTTTTTAGTAACATAATTTAATAATGATTATTACTCTAAAAATACAGAATTAAAACTTTTGAAGCTCCTACCACAGTAATTTATAAGCAGTAATTAGGATTTAACCCTCAAGTATAACTCTAAATAGCAGTTTTAGCTTCAAAACTTATATTCAAGTGTTATTCTGAATTCTCACTAGTTCTAGTTAGTTTCAATTCATATTACAATGAAAATTACAGTTAAAGCTATACTTACAGCATAGGCTTTGACAGTTGTCTTTTTAAAAGATGTGGAATTACTCTATGTTTGCTGAAATGATCACGTTTTTGTCAATCTAAGTCTATGTTTGTGACATCTAGTTTGGATGTAACCCATGACTCTTACCTTGATAGAACTTTTGACAGTATAAGTAAAACTGAATGCTAGTAAATCCATGATGCAATATTTTAGTTAAATCATGAAAATTAAGCATATAAATGAGTAGAAATGAAGAATAGCATTGTACTTTCCCTTCCTGATATGTAATTTATCAAAACTGTCAAAATATTTAGTAAAACAGTGATTAGATCAAGAGTTCAAATGACAGTTTGTATGTAAATAAAGTTGGAACTCTTTATACTTTTAAAACTTCTTTTCTAAATATTTTTATTTTTATAAATTTCAGTATTACCTGTGTAATTTAGGTAATTATGAATTCTTTGTCATCTTAATTTATTCCCAGTAAGTTCAGTTTTTATTTAGGGTGAAAAGTATAGTATGATTTATTGAATAATATTTATATTAGAGTAATAATCATTTGGACTTAATCCTAGAGATAAGCACTACTATTATGGTTGCTCTTATTACTGGGAAAAAAAAGACCATAGAAATCCAACTCTATAAAATTATATAGCTATCTCTTAAACTTTTTTTATATTAGATTTTATGGGTTATTTGTAGCCAGCGTAAATCAGGAGTCAAAAGTGAGCACCAGAGGTCATTGCACAGCCTTTTAAGTTAGTATGACAAGGTTATCACTCCCTTCAGCTTCCTGTAACCCAAGTCATGGGAAAGAATTTGTGTTTTTCTAAATCCTAAATAGTAGTTCATATCATGTATAGTAGGTGTTAAGTATGAATTGATTTTTTTCCCCACGTGGTGGGTTTTCTGTTAATTTTATGTTAAATAGGCTTATTCTCTTGGACTTGGTGACATCTCTGGAACCAAACAGTAAGACTACCATAAACAAAAAAATGTACTATATGGTGAATCCATATCACTCAGTGCAAATACAGTACAAATGTTTTTAAATGATACAAAAGAAAATCTTTGCTGTTTGAATTAATATGTGGAGAGTAAACACATAGATATTCCCAGTTAACCCTTGAATTCACCTGTTTAGTGAGATAGTTTCAAGATTCTGTGTTTTTAGTTTTCATTTTATTTGTAAACTTATCATGAGAACCTCCAAGGGCATGGTGTGAACCTCTTGCCTGGCTTGTTGTGTAGTCAGCCTGCAGCGGGGCTTGAGCCAGCATAAGAGCTCTAGAAGTTGATTCAACCTGTCACACTGCTATACTTCTTTCATGTGTTTATTGTGGGGTTACTTAAGCAACATCTGAAAAGTACTGTGCAACTTATTTATACACTTCTGTGTTTTTCTTTAAAATATTAGTGATTTAGAGAATTCACTTTCTTTGACTAGGTTGCTGCTAGTGAATATAGATGCTGCAGCCATAGTGCATGCTTTCTGCTGAAAACTAAGTAATGACACATTATTTAGTCTAAGTAGTGGCTGGGTTTTCTTAAAACGTGTCCATTTTGTCTAATAAGAAATACTCAATAAACTTTTGAAAATGGAATATGTATCTAAGTGCAGATCAGAATTCCATATTTGCCAATATATAAAAGTATTTTTTGATAGCATATATGGTAAGTACAGAGTAAAGGAGAAGATAGTATGCACTGAGCAAAGCAGGTTAAGTTGTGGCTGAGCATTGAAGGCTGTACGATCAAGAGATCAGTAAGGGAATTAGCATGTGGGAAGACTGAAGAGGAAATGCTGTACTAGGTGATTTTGATCTATTTTATTCTTTCATGGTACTAGAATTTAAAACAAGGGATCATTTACTAAATATGGAGTCCTGGAAAATAAATACAAACAAACATAGGCAAAATGAATGATAGAATGAATATTTTAAGCCTTATCTTTTCCCCCCACATGCTTAGGGGTTAGGAAAAAGTAGTTTTCATATTTTTAGATGGTGGTAGTTTTGAATTACTTAGTTAATAGCTCTGGTTTTTTTTCTCATTACAAAACAAGTATGTAAAAAAAAATTATAGCCTTGGGCTAGAGAGATGGCTCAGCAGTAAAGAGCACTGGCTGCTTTTCCAGAGGACCTGGGTTCAATTCCCGTCACCCACATGGAATCTCACAACTGTCTGTAACTTCTTCCAAGGGATCTGAAACCCTCTCACAGACATAAATTTGGGCAAACACCAGTGTACATAAAATACAAATTAAAAAATTATAAAAAATTATAGCCCTTATATAGATCATATAGTTATAAATTTCTAACAAGATTTTAATAGCATGTAAGTAAGTAAGGCATGTATTTTAAGCTAAAACCTCTGTGTTAATAACGCAATCACTGATTTTGCTTTAGACCTTGCTATTTATTTCTAGTGGTGTGATTATGTTTAAAATTAATTTGAATGCAGCTGTATTAGTTTAGGAAAAATGGAATTTAAGACAATGAACGTCCTATTTCCTATAAGAACATTACTGACTTGGCTTATTGAATGTTTTTACTTTCCTAATCATCTAATTATCTCCAGCCATTCACACCATTGTACTGTGTACATACTAGAGATTCACAAAAGAGTAAGCTTACCTTAGTATAAGTTGTGTGTATGTGTATGTGTGTATGTATAAACAGTGGCTTTAATTAAAAAAAATCTTTAATAACACATGGTAATTTTTAAGATGATATTGTAAATGATTTGTCATTAGCTCTTTTTTCAGTTTTAGGGAAGGTTTTCTGAACCTAGGCCTTAGTTTTTGAGAGGCTTAATGTTACTATAATTTCCCAAGAAGAATTGATTTTAGTGGTAAATTTTCTTCAAACACTTGGGGGTTTCTCAGTTACTGTTAGGCTATTAGTTTGCAGAGTAATAGATGTCTATTGCCACATTTTATATTGTAGATATACTTACTGTTTAGTTTTTATTATAAATGACACAGTGTTCTGTGAGACTTTGAGTTTTGTCTGCCTCTGGAAGTGTTACATACAACAGTAGTAAAGACATGAGAATATGTATTGTCAAACCTCATGTTAAGGGTTTTAAAGTACATAATTGCTAGCTTTTCACACATAAAATGGTCAAAAAATACTCATTTGGAGTTTTTTATATTGTTATGTATTTATTTTATGGCATTTTGGTGGTCTTTGTTATTGTTCCATAACTACTATTCTAGAATAGATACCCAGTATTGAATCCTTAAACCCTGCTTTTGTGTAAGTGAACTTTAGTTTTTTGTGTTAGTGTAGTTATTATATCAAATAGGTTGCTAATGACTAGTGTACTGGCTTTAGTGTCCATATAGGTACAAGTCATAGCTCTATCTCTTATGTATGCAACATCTCATTTAATTTGTGTGTTGAGTTGTACACACCTTATTTTCCTTATTTATAAACTAATGTTATTTTGGTTATTATTCATAACAGTTTACCTCTTGGTTGGAAAGACTAATTCTACCTATTAATAAGCAAAATTTAAAGTGATTAAGTTATATGTAGGAATTTAGCTGACGTTTTTGATACTAAATTTATCTTTTGAGAAGTGCTAATTTGAAGGAATGATTTGATTTTCTTTAAAGATGATAGTATAATACAAGAAATGTACATAGATACTTGCCCATTGCCATGCTAACACTTTTAAACCTTAGTTTTTTAGTACCCAGAACTTTTCATCCTTTACTTTATATAGACTCATCAACAGGAACATCATGATGTTTTATCACCACAGTTTATATGCTAGAACAAGATCTGCAATCACTTACTTATTCATTCTGTGTAGGATGACTTTAGCTACTAGAGACAACTAGCACTCTGAGTTGGTATCACTAGAAACCTATAGGCGATAGGCTCTTGAAGCTCATTAGAAGTCTCTTAAGAAGCTTGATATTAAGTGTGCTATTTTGTCACCTGTGAGTTGAGAAACATCCATCATGTATGAGTAAAGATTCTAGACACTTTTCATTATACACATACATGTATGCATGTGTGTATAACAACAATTAAAGAAAGAAGCCATGCATTTGTAAAAGGCAGGGGGTGCTCATGGGAGGGTTTAGTGAGAGGAAAATAAAGTGGGGGAAAATGTAATTATATTATAACCACAAAAATATTTTTGAAGAATACCATTTCCATTTTTAATGAAGACGTTTTCTAATTTTTTTTAAATTTATCTCAGTTTTTTCATATACTGAGTGTCTTAGGATAACAAATTTATAATTGTGATTTGACTTAGGGTAACATTTTATATTGTTTACTCTAGTACTAATCTTTTGTTAGCTGGATCAGGTTAGATGCTGTAAGGATCATATACCAGAATGAAATTAGACATGTGACAGATTTATTTGGAGCATTTTCTCCAAATAAATGGATAAAGGCATGAACCTTCAGACAGATGTTAGACTTGACCATGTGATGGGACAAAAGGAAACTGCTCTAGGGTAGGAAAGCCTGACCATAGGCTGATGGAGAGTTGTTGAGTCTTAGTTAACTTTCAAAGGTGTCTTTATTTTGGCAGAGATAGCTAGATTCTTGTTCTGTGGTTGTTTGTAGTCATTGGCTGAGAGCGGCCCAGAGGCTCTATTGCCTGTTGTGACTGCCCATGGATTAAAAGGGGCAGCAGTTGGAGCTAGAAGTCAGCTCTACTGTCCACAGCAGGCTCTGTTAAAAAGAGAGAGATCTGAGGGAATAGTTTTCTGAGTGCCACAGCTAAACAAGAGCTGTAATGACAAGCACACATGTATTAGTTAATCTTATTACCAACTCTGTGAAATATCATTCATGAGTAAATAAGGGGATTGAGACATTAAATGACTTGTTAGGTAGCTTGGCTAGCAGGTAATACAGAATTTTAACTTTTGAGAGGAGTCTGACTGATGGGTAGTCTATCAAATTCCTTTGCTATGCTTACTATATGCATACACTAAAAGTTTTGGTAAACTTTCTTTTATGACTTAACTATATTTTCACAATGTTTTATAGATCTAAAAATGTCTAATTACCTTTGCCATACTAGTTCCAAAAAAATGATTTGTTTTCATTAAGGGATATATGTTCAAAACTTGTGGGTTTAACTCTTTGAATTTTGATACATGTCTTTACTTGTCAGAAAAGTACATTATGCTAGTTCTGCCCCAGCCCTGTTCTCCCCCAGTATATGGAAATTGTAGTACAGAGCTGTAGCTGCAGTAAGCAATTCTCTGAGGATGAAGAAAGAAACTGTACATTCACATAGGAATTTCTCTTCCAGGGCTAAAATTGACATTTTATAAATAATTTCCGTGTTGCAAACTTGAGACCAAGAAATCACAGCAGTTTGGTGATATGCATTTGGCATGAGTCAGTTTTAGTTCCTAGTGCTTTTTATTGGAAATGGCATAAAAAGTAAGATATCTCTGAATTTTTTATGCTGTGGGCTTACAAGAGACAGAAAATGTTTTTATCTTATAGACCCATGACAGTGCATAGCAGCAGAAGTAACGAAATGGTCACAAAACTCCGCAGTATTTCCCAGGTCACATTCATTCTTAATTTTTAAAGAATCTAGAAACAAACTAAGCAGTTGATAACAGGCCATTTCCAGGCGACAGTGTGTGGTGTGGCGCTGCCCTTCTTCTCAGGCTTCTCACTTTCATAGCGATGGAGAGGTGCTTCTGTGTGTCAGTAGGGTTACGTGCTTTTCATTTTAAATATGTAACCTAGCTACTCACTGTGTTCTCCTTCCTCCTTCTTTGGCATTGATGCTGGTCTTACTTTTTTATTTATTCATTTATTTCTACCTATAGGTCTTAAGATAACCTGTATAGCTATGAAAAATTCTGATTATTATGTCCTCTTAACCCTCTAAGCTCAAGAAAGTAAATGAATTATAAATGTTTTGCATCAGTTCTTTCTTGTGTTGCATGGTTGGTCATTGACTTCAGTGTAAAATCAGTGGGAAATGCCACTGGAGCTGCAGTGAGGTGGGGTGGGTGCACTCACAGTGACCACTGCCAGAAGTAGACATGCAATGAAATACTTTTCATTAAATTATGTTGAGTGTTGCTTAAAGAAAAATAGCTTCCTTTGAATGTAAAAGTTGGGATTACAGTTTGATGGTTTAGAAATTTAGTTTGTTCTTTTAGTGACCCCAAGGAAACATGGGTTAAAAAATAGCATATTGAATGAACTGTGGCATATTCATGGAAGAAGTAAAAAAAAAATATGGTTTAAAATAAATTTGAAAATAATTAGAGCTTAAATCCTAAGCCAAATTCATCATTAAAATGAAATGATAGGTCTTTGACCCTTGGGTGTGCTTGGAATAAACATGGAACTCAGTATTGTTTTCAAAACTATTTTGCTTTTGTAAGCTAAGACAGATGTACAAGAAAGATGCAGTTTTTATTTTGTATTGGCAGCTTCCAAATATTTAGTATCTATTTCCAAGAGTTGCAATTAGTAAAGCAACCATGGTACTGAAGTCTGCACATCCCACAGCTAATTATATTTGCAAGGTCAGAGTGAATACATATTTTCAGAAAAATAAAGGGTTATATAAATATGTGTCTTCTACTTGGCTGTTATATCACAGTTTGTTGATCTGGAGTATAATGTGTACAATTCACAAATTTGTCTGATAACAGAAAGTGGTGTGTGATTGTGTTTATTTTACTAACCAGTATATTCACAGCAATCACTTCCAAATATCTCTCCAGTAAAGATGTGTTAATTACAAAACAGACAAGGTCTTCTATTATATTAAAGCTACTAACAAGAAGACAGCAGGAATCACACATGTAAATAGCATCATCAACCCCTATTTTAGTCCTCTGTTTTGATCTGTGAGTTGCGCATAGACCAAAGGTGCTATTAAAGACTGAGTGTATGAAATAGGCAGCATTATATGAACAAAATTTATTCAACAAGAAAACAGACCTTTAACATGAATTTAACAAGCCTGAGAAATTATAAACTATCATATGCTGCAGATTCATGCAGTGATAATAAACAAAAAAAGGAAAGTAAGAGGTTTCCCTAAGCTAGCCAAACTGCTAATGGTTTTGTTATAAGCTGTCTACTGTTGCAGTGACCTCTGAAAAGTCTCAAGGCACTTGTACCAGAAAAAATTAACTGGTCAGGCCGGGAAATAGAGATTCAGTGGGTTTGCAGGGATTCAACAGTGACAGAAATTTTTCATTCTTCAGTGTAGAGGTTATTGTTGCTGTGAGGAGGTGATTTTGATTCAGTCTTTGTTTCTTTTTCTTTTTTAATTTTAAGGTTCATAAGACAAATGGGTTTCATGTATGCATATTTCAAACTGAGCCATAAAAAGCAGAATGCTTTAAGAATGGATTATTCTTTCTTCTCCTACTCCCTTCAGTGCCTTAATTCTTGGAGGGTCTTTGTTTAGTATATTGCATCTTGGATTTCTTTTCCTAACTGTGCAGTGACCACTTTGCTGTCATTCTATTGCATCATTCTGTAAATACACAAACATGGGAAACGCCCTGAGTGAGCTTAAACACACCTCCAAGTTCTCACTAGGGCTTTTTCTTGAATCTTACTGTGGCATAATTAACACCTTTTTCACCCATTGCTCATTAGTGTACTGGACATTAATGAGTCTATTTTGATAGGTTGTTGTAAAGGAAAAATCCACTTATTCTCACAGCAGAAAAGGCAATTATAAAATTGTACAGAGATTAAAATGTAGAATATATTGCCATATTTATTTTTTATTGCATGCTAAATCTGATTTTGCTCTGCAGATTTTTGAACATGTTAGTTTATTAAGACAGTTGCTATAGTGATGGCAGAAAATTCCTTTAATCCTAGTGTAACCATTTCTATTGTTGCTCAGGAACTATCAATCTGAACATGTCAGTTCATACGGGCCATAATTTACTAGTTGAACAACATACTTCATTCTTAAAGCATTGTTGTACTCAATTTTTTTTTTAAAATTTCAAGGTTAAAAATAGATTATAGATCTATCTAACTGATTTAACTGGCATTTTCATTTTTTTTTATGATGTTTCACATGTGCTTATAATATTCCACAGAAATGACAGATTTTTGCATGGAAATTGTCTAATGTTTTAGTTTGAAAGCACAAATGGTATATAAATGCATGTAAGCATTTCATTGGGATATAATATGGAAATTTCTAGTTTGTGAAGTTTTTTCCTAAAAATGATTTTTACTGAACTCTTAAGAATGGAATCATAATGTGGTTGAAACAGGACTGATGATTTTCTGTCTTATATTTACCATTAATACTTAAAAACAATTGTATAGGATATGACTAAATACTTGGCTTCGAAACAAAAGGAATTTTGACAAAAATTCAGACCATAAGAATTAAAAGTAATGTTAAAACTTATTATCACTCTTAGGATAACTGAAATATACAGAGACCTTAGACTATCTTGTTCTATTGGTATAATTTTATGTTTGCTGTAACTATAATCTTTAAACTCTTCAGAGTATGTAAGACACTTCTTTGTGTTAGACAGGGTCTCATCATGTAACTCTGACTGGCCCCAATCTCATAGAGATCTGCCTGCCTCTACCTTCTTTATAGTAAAGGCATGCATTACCAGACTTGGCTAAGAAACTCTTAAAATAGATTTTTAGATCTGATTATATTACAGTTGGCTTGACTTGAAAATAATAGTTTTTAAGATTTCAGTGTACTTATACAAATTGTATTATTGAAAAAAATCCAGATTATAATGACTTTTATAAAACACTGACAGTCTCAGTTGTTAATACTTTTAAAGGTAAATCAGGAATTACTATATTTTCAAGTTTTGTTCCAAGATTGTCTTGGAAAGAGGCGATCTGTCTTAGTATCATGTGGTTTTACCTAAAACTATGTTTTTTAAAGTTTTAAGTTCTTTTAAATTCAAATGATGATTATAAGCATGTCAGCAACATGATAGTGGGAAATAGCTGATTTTTGCTTAATCTCTTGATATGTAAGAGCTAATTAAACCATACTAGGTTATGAAGGAATTTGAATGTTTAGTAGCCAAATATGTATATACATATATTAATTATAATTTCTTTTCTATGAACTTGTAACCATGTTGTATTGTTTCTGTGTGAAAGCATGAGTGACCTTGCTTTTCTTATATTGTGCCTCCAAGGCTTAGCAATAGCGTGGATATTTAAAGCCATTAGACAAGATATAAAGTATTTCAGAGTCAGAAGAAGTAAAAGGTATCTGACTAGTAGAGAATACATGGGCAAGTGACGTGCTGGCTGCAATTTTGTTGTCATTTCAAGTACTGTTATGGCGTAATTGATGTGACAGGGCTGGGTCTTAGCTGTAGTCCCTCAGCTTGTGCTCACTTTCAGTTTTAGTTTCCCTGCCATTCATTTTGACTAGGAAAATTTTAGGTAACAAATAAGCACAACAGTGAAGGTTATTTGATGCATGCTTAGAGTAATGACGTATTTTTAATAATAAAGATGCTAAGTTAATATTTTGCTGCCTCATGGAAATCACAATAATTGGTGTCACCTTACATTACAAGATAGAGGGTGGTATACTGATGGCACTACCAGCAGGAGGTTCTTTTTATTAATATTATAATTAAATGATTTTCTGGAAATAGGCCAGAAACAGATGCAAGTTGATCTTGCCTTGTCCACTGTTGCTTGGCACCATCACTTGTTTTTAAAAAGAATTGACTTGACACCTTGTTTTACAGGTTGTTATTGATGCCTTCAGATTGATCAATGCTAATATGATGGTCTTAGGACATGAACCAAGACAAACAACTTCAAATCTGGGTCACTTAAACAAGCCATCTATCCAGGTAATGACTGAATTTAATAATGTGATAAAACTCTATCTTTTAATGTGTTGTCATCATTGTAAGATCTAATTCCTAATCACTTTAATTTTTTTTATAAAGTCTTTTATTATTGTTTTAAAAGAGAATCCCAGCTTCTTTTGAGGCTACAAATTTGAACTCAGACTGTGCAACAGAACAAAACTCGTGTGTGTGTGTATGTGTGTGTATACATATATATACACACACACAATTTTTTTGATACATCAAGAAAAGATGAACTGGGTGATGGTGACATATACCTTTAATTCCAGCACTCAAGAGGCAGAGCCAGGTGGGTCTCTGTGAGTGCAACGCCAGCCTGGTCTCTATCGAGTTAGTATCTAAGAGGAGGAGCAATAAATATTTCTGGTGGGAGTAGTTAGCTAACCTATATTGGTTTCTAAACAGTCTTCAGAGGGAGAAAAGCGGGCAGTGGGGGGCAGTATATTTTAAGAAGGACTCAAGAAACAGTTAAGTTTATTTTGTGTGTCTAGTGGTATCAACCACTGAGTTGTTGGGTGTTGAAATACTTCATATTCCTTTGAGTGATTAGTGTGTTCTTTGTTCCCTTTACATGCCTCATTGTTTAATACAAGTCTTTATTGCCTGTAAGAAATTATGTTCAATGTGTTTTTAAATGCACAGTCTGTGTCTATGTGCATAATTATTTCTCTGAAGATTAATTAATAGGAAGAAAATACCATGTTTGATTACATAGGACACTCAGGACAAAGACATTATAGTAGCTACTGCTATTCCCACTCCGAAACCTTGTTTTGCCTTAAGGTTGTCCTTGGGGAGTTGTGGCATTAACAGTTCACCGTGGTCCAGCCTTGGTTATACTTGATAGCTTTGTGTTTAGAAACACTTTTGCTATTGTCATTTATTTGAGCTCTTCATCATAGTGAAATGTTTTGTCTCAAAGAACTGAGGTATGTTGCTTTTGGGGAAAAATTCTTAACAAGTTAGGGGGAACTACAGAGAATAATGAGTATGAAATAAGCTACCAGTGATTTTGCTTGGGCACAGACAAGCCTATACTTGCACGTTCCAAGAGAATATATTATTGGGTATGTTTAGCCCATGATAATGACCTTTCTCATGCACCCCCATAGCATCATCCTACTTCATTATTTCTACAAAAGGTTAAATAGCATCTCACAATCTAGAATCATTTTGATTACTATATGGTATATTTCTGCCACTTTTGACTAATTGCAAGTCACCAGCTACCTGTTGCATATTTCCTTTTTAAAATCAAAACTGCTTGTTAGCTTGAAAGAATTGATATTGAAATCTGTTTCTTCTGTACTAATCCACTTGGTAGTGTTTAATCCTGTCTTCTATCTAGAATTAAAAATGGGCCTTTAGAAAGTTTCAAAAGTGGTATTATTTTCTTATCATTTCCTGTCTTTCCCAATTAGAATCTGTAAATACATTTATTTCACTGTTTATGTAGTGCCCTTCAGAATGGCATCTATCTGGGTGCTTTATAGTTTAAAGACGATTTCAACACTAAGGCACTCAAATGGGATCAATCCAAGAAGGGGTACACCTTAAAATAAATTTTGTAAGACAAGCTAGATTAGTAAGTGTAATATAGAGTTTGAATGTCTGTATGTCAGATTTTTAAGTCAGTGATAGACACCTTTCAGAAATAACATGTCTTTTATCTTGAAGGGAAAGTTAGCTGTGTTAAGAGGGAACTTGTTCCCAAGACAGTTTAGGAGTAAGTTGTAGAAGCCTAGCAGCAGTCATTCTTATACCCTGGAAGTCATTGATTCTCTAGCACTGATGCTCTTCATGTGCTTAAAGACATAGGAGAATATTGTGATCACATTGTAAACTATTTAACAGTTACAGGAAAGTTTATACCGGATATACAAATTCTCCATTTAGTAAATATATGTTTTAGAACTTGGACCTATGTATTTATACCAAGATACTGGGTTTGATTATCTTTAGGTAATAGAATAATGAGCTTTTCCCCCTTGTTTTCCTTATTTATATTTTTAAAACTTTCTACAGTAAAACAGTATCTTTACACAATAATGTTTTATATATATGCTTTATGCATTTTGTGGTGAGTGTTTTGTCTGCATGTATGTTTGCTCACCACATGCGTGCTTGGTGCCCATGGAGGTTGGAAGAGGGTGTCAGATCCCTTGGAACTGGAGTTCTGTATGGTTGCAAACCATGTGAGTGCTGGGAATTGAAGAACCTCATCCTCTGCAAAAGCAACAAGTATTCTTAACCTCTGAGCCATCTCTTCCACCCCAAGAAAATACTGTGTTTAAGTGCTCATGGCAATAGTAAAGTAATTAATATTAAACTTTATTTTTTTATTTTTTAAAAAATCATTTATTTCTCTTTTTTTATGTACATTGGTGTTTTGCCTGCATGTAGTCTGGGCAAGGGTGTCAGATTTTGGAGTTACAGTTGTTAGCTGCCATGTGGTTGCTGGGAATTGAACCTGGGTCCTTTGGAAGAGCAGTCAGTGCTCTTAACCTCTGAGCCATCTCTCCAGCCCCTGGTAAACTTTATTTTTACTTTTAGAGAAGCCATTGTTCTAAGTTTGGGAGTACGAAGTGTAATGCCTAAAACCTGGCTACTGGTTTCTATATTAATACAATAAAAAGTATTATTTTGTACCTGGAACATTTGGCTATTATTTAAAAATGGTAGTATTTATTTTAATGATTAATTTTTTATTTCATTGAAATTTTGTTGGGCTTTTTGGTGTTTTAGATTCTTAAGTATCACAGTAAATTATGGAATTGTCATCCTTTTAAATATCTAGTAAACATCGATGCCCCAATGCATGCACTGGGCCTTGAATCTCTGAGTGTAGCTCTGAACATGCTTACATTGTGTAATATAGTTAAAGTGTTTGAAACATTATTTTTAATAATTATAAAACTCAGAGTTGTACAACAGCAGTAGTGAAACTATTATAACAGCCCTGAAACATTTTCTAGATGAGGCAGCTGAGGCTCAGAAAACAGAGTTGCTTGAGTTACTGTTAATTGATGGAAGAACTACTAGCTCTTCTCATTTTTTATACTATAATTGAGAATTTAATTAAATAAATTTTGGCATAATTCATATATTGCCTGAGTGATGTTTTGTTTTGTTTTGAGACAGCGTCTCATTATGTTTCCAGGCTGATCCGGCTCTGTGTAGCCCAAGGTAGCCTCAAATCCAGAATTCTGTTTGGATTACAAGTGTGGTTGTAAAGTCCAGCAAACTGATTATAGATGTTATATGAAAGTTAGCCATAAACATACTGGATCTATATCTGTGGTTCTCAATCTGTGATGTGGTCAAATGACCCTTTCTTAGGGGTTGCTGAAGACCATCCAAAAACACAGATATTTATACTTTGATTCATAACAGTAACAAAATTACAGTTATAAAGTAGCAAAAAAAAATAATATTATGGTTGGGGAGGGGATTCATCACAACAAGAGGAATGGGATTAAAGGTCCAGCATTAGGAAGGCAGAGAACCACTGATACATGAGTTTATGATCATCTGGGGCGAATACCCTGGTGGGGTGTGTGCAGTAGGTGAGTAAGTAAAGTGGGGAATGTTGACTATATTTGTTTTATCATGCACTTGCTAATCTTTCCTGGTGTGTGTGTGTGTGTGTGTGTGTGTGTGTGTGTGTGTGTGTGTGTTGTTGTTTTACTACATTTATCTGAGTAATAAAATTGAAAACCAAATAGTACCACCAAATACCAGGTTGTTTATTTCAGTGGCACTGGAGATTATTCTTTACTATGAAGTCCTGCCTGTGAATTTAGTACTTGACTTCTGGGGCTATTGGCCAGAATCATTGTTAGCTTGGCCACCATGTAGATTTTTCAGTACAGTTAGTATATGGCACATAGGTCTCTGAATGATGAGCAGTTTGTTCCACTCCCCAGTCCAACTGTGTCTACTTAGAGAAATGTTCATGCTTACCTAATGTCACCACCTGATGCATGTAAGGGTAAGTTTAGGTTTAGGGAATCCCTGATTGGTTCCACTTTCTGATCTATACAATACAGCATTTTTATTCAGTGAAAGGTGATCTACTGCTTCTGGTAATTATTGAAAATGGATAAGGATTAATAGGCTTTCTTAGTAGCTAAATTTCACATACCAACTATTTGGAATCTATTAGTTACTTCTTCCTATTGGCTTTATAGGTTACTTTAATAGAAACTATTAGTAATGTAAAGACTGATTATCCCAGGAAATATCAAGTGTTTTAATACTTTGTTAATACTTAAATTTTAATTTGGATGGAATGATTTTTTTTTTTTTGCCAGTAAATCTTTAAAATAAGACTATTCTTAAAATATATAGACTTCATCTTACCAGGGAATGCATTGTAGCATAGTGTATCCGAATAGATGTAGGTTATAGAGTCAGTGATCTAGCTTCAAATCTTCAGTGCTACATTTTGTTAGCTATTAATTAAGATAAATGAAGAGTTAATGTCCCCTTTTCTACTCATCTGTCATATATACATAGAATGAGCCTACTGCATTGTTGCATTAGAATGTGGGATGTGAAGCACATGCTGAGTAATCATTAATGTTCATTTTCCCACCCTTCTCCTCTGGCTTAGCACTTTTAAGACTTAGAGACTGTAAAATCCCTAATTAGAAAGTGGTGGTTGGGGCTGGAGAGATGGCTCAGTGGTTAAGAGCGCTGGCTATTCTTCCAGAGGACCTAGGTTCAATTCTCTGCATCCATGTGGCAGCTCACAACTATCCGGAACTCGAGTTCCAGGGGGTCTGATAACCTTCACACCAGTTCACATAAGATAATTTTAAATTATTTTTTAAAAAAAAAAAAAAAGAAAGAAAAGTGGAAAAAAAGTGGTAGTTATTTGGTTTGTTCCGTATTTCCTGACAGTTAACCTCAAATCCTTTTGATTTTTTTTTTTAACAATCATAAAAAATTACAAACTATAATTTATGCCTTTGTGTATTAGGAGGCAAATGGTGGGCTTTCATTTTTTTTGGCGGGGGAGGTTTCTTAAATATTGTAATGAACCACAGTTGAATTTAGGTTTCTAGAGAGTTAGATACTTAAGCAATATATAGCATAGTTATTTTCACTTTTTTTAATTGAAAATAATTTTTCCTGCAGCATATTCTAATCACTGGTTCTCCTTTTCGGTCTGCTTTCAGATCCTCTCCACCACCCCACCCACTTAACCTCAAGCTCCCTTTAAAAAAATGAATGAATGAATGAATGAATGAACAAAAATAAAGAAAAAGCTTAAGAACCACACATTCACACAAACAAAGCACATAATCATAAACCATAATGCTAGGATTTTGTGGGATTTGGTATGGTTCAGATTTATATGGTTATCTAGCGGCAGATTTCTATGGGATTTAGCAGAAGGCAGGGCGGATAGCAGAGCAGGAGACTCTTAAAGCTGTTTCTATGTAGAAAAGAGCTTTATTGTCAGATGGGTATGGTTGTGATTATGATAGCAGAGAAGGGAAGGGGAAAGAGAAAGGAAGAAGGAAGGAAACGAAGAGGGAGATGGAGCTCCCAGGAGAAACAAAGAAGTGGGTTTAAATGGGGCTTGATGTCAGAGCTCAGAGGAGGGCGTGACTTTAGAGGCTAACACATAACACACAAACAAAAGACATGTAAAATTAAAAAAAATTTCAAACCAAAGAATTTTAGACAAAAGCACGCTACAAAAATGTCATCAAGTTTGTTTTGTGTTAGTTATCTACTGCTGGGCATGGGGTCTGGCCTTATTTATATGTGATTTGTAGACCCAGTGAGCCTTCATTGGAGAAAACTAATTTTTCCTTTGTAAGTGGTTGTCATTTGGAGATGTCTTCTGGGTTAGGATGGGAGCCTATGCAGACTCCCTCCCGCTCAGTGCCAGGACCCTGCCTGTCTTGTGCAGCCTTGTGTGCGCTGCCACATTCTGCTAGTTAACATGTGTGTCAGTCCTGCGGTGTCTGAAAGACATTGCTTCCTTGATGTCATCCATCCTCTCTGGCTACAATCCTTCTGCCTTCTCTTACACATTGTTCCCTCAAGAGTGGAGTTTGATGAAGATAGATTCATTTAGTGCTGAGAGTTTCAAAGTCTCTTGCTCTATGCACATTGTCTATTTGTGGGTATTATTAAGATGAAGCCTCTCTGATGATGGCTGAGAGAGACATTGTCCTTTGGGTGTAACAGAATGTTGTTAGGAATCATTTTCTTGTACATTTCTTTAGCAGAACAATAATATTTGGTTTTCTCCTTAGTTACTTTCTTTTAAAGTAGCTTAAGTATTTGTTATGATTGGCTTGTATATCTTGGAGATTGAGTACAATGAAAGTAAAATCTGATAAGTGAGATTTTGATTTCTTGTCATTGAATTAAGAGCATGAGTTAGGTGGGTATGGTAAAGAATACTCACGCTTTCGGGTCTCAGCAGGTAGCTGAGCTGGTCTCAGTGTGTACTGCGGACACTTGACAGGCAGTGTGCATCTGTAATCCCAGGACTGAGCTAGGGCAGGCAGCAGCAGAGCAAAGTCAAGAAGCTCCAAGTTGAGTGAATAGAAATTAAGAATAGGGGCTGGAGAGATGGCTCAGCGGTTAAGAGCACCGTCTGCTCTTCCAGAGGACCCGGGTTCGATTCCCAGCACCCACATGGCAGCTAACAACTGTCTGTAGTTCCAGTTCCAGGCAAACACCAAGGCAAATAAATACATAAATAAAGTTTTTTTTTTAAAAAAAAAAAAAAAGAAAAAAGAAATTAAGAATAAGAAATTTCTTGTCTTAGAAATTAAGGTGGTAAGCATCAAGAAAGACTCCTAAAGTTGACTTTGGGCCTCTACATGCAAGAACACACAAATACATGATCGCACATGTGAATTAGTACACACTTATTTACTTTCCTCATTGCTAATTTTGAGACTGGCCTTTGACACAAGTCTTTGAATTAATGAAAATTGAGTTAACAAAAAAGGAAACCTCAGATTAATGTGGATGGAGAAACGTGTACTGTTACAGAATTTAAGACTTTTCTTTTGAAATAGCAAAGTCCCTCCTAAACTTCATAAAATTAGACAGTAAATTACAGGTAGTTGGTTTGTAACAGGTTATGATGAGTTCAGACTTTTTTTTTTTTGCTCTGGCCTCTGTGCAAGGCTGTGGAAAGATTTGAATTTGTGAAGTACCTATAATGCTTTGAAGAATTTGTCACTAGTTTAAACCCTTATCTTTAAACTTGTAGCTGAGAAAAATATATTAGTTTACTCTGTATGTATAATAAAAAGTTTTACATTTTGTGTTGTTGGGAGGTGACTGGAAGATGTCACAGTTCTCTCCTGCCATGTGGACTCGAGAGACTGAACTTGGGTTGTCAGGCTTTTACCAGCTAAGCTGGGCATGGTGGCCACTTAGACCCTAATTCCAGGCCTCTGAGGCAAAGGTAGATCTCTGTGAATGCAAGGTCAGCCCCGTGTACGTAATGGATTTTAGGCCAGACAACACTACATAGTGAGACATTATCTTAAAAATAAATAGGTAAAGATGTGGAAGTATCATGCATAAGATATGTCAAACATTTCAAACAGTTTTATTTTATTGTGAAAGATTAATTTATCCTTTAAAAAACTTTTATAGGCATTAATTCATGGATTAAACAGACATTATTACTCCATCACTATTAATTATCGAAAAAATGAACTGGAACAGAAGGTAAGTCAATGAAAAATCATTTTCTTTTTAAAGAAAATTAGTTTTTCTAGTTATGTCTATGAGTATTTTGCCTGCATGTATATTTATGTGCCATTTGTATGCCTGGTGCCCTCAGCAATCAGAAGAGGCTGTTGGATCCCCTGGAACTGGAGTTATCTATGATTGTAAGCTTCCATATGTGTGTGTGTGTGGGAACTGTACTTGAGTTCTGAACAAGAATAGCATGTGTTAACTGCATAGCCATCTCTCTCTCCATTTCTTTATATTTATATTATTGTTTAATTCATCTGTTCTCCCATTAAAAAAAAGCCCTACCATCGCCCTTATCCAACTAACCTGGATGTTGAACCTCAAGCCTTTCCTGAGCATTCCAGTGGAATCCTTATGCAGGCATGGTAGGGATGTCCTGACACTTGCAGTGACTATGTTAGTAAAATCTCATTCTCAGCATTCAGTTACAGGCCAGTGTGGAGGATGGGTGATTGCGGCCTTTGGTGAAATCAGCTGCCACATAGAGAAGACAGAAAGTAACCAAAGAAACTGGAATTACCTGGGCATAATATTTTCATGTTGTTTTGTTCTGTTTTATGCTTGTTTGTTTAACATGCTCTTCTTGCTCCTGAGACCAAAGGAAGGGAATGAGGAAACTTGTATTAAGAAGCCTCATAGTGACTTTGACATGTGATTTATTTTCCAGCAGAAAATAGGCTTTGCACATCTATCCTAAGTAGCTGCAAACCTCAAAGCAGCATAATATTTTTTTTTTTTAAAAAAGAGCAAACCCAAATATTTCTAGAAGTTATATATTGAGATTTTTGTGATTGAACAGTTTAAAGTACACTGTGAGGTTTTTTTGTTTATGTGTTGGGGTTGTCTATCTGTTGTTGGGGATTGTGTATGCTAGGCAAGTCCTCTACCACTGGAATAGAATCCTGAGCCTAGCCTAACATTTGCTCCTGGAGTTACTAGAATCTGTTGCTGTGATGCTTTCTTCACATTTCATAATGTATCCAATTATCAAAAGAAAATAATAACTTTAATTCAACTACAGTACTTAATTGAAGGCAAGTTCTAGAGTATGACTTTGAAGAAAATTATTTTAAAATTGTAAAAATGTACCTGGAAAGATGGCTCAATGTTGCTGCTTTTAGAGAGAACCTGAGGAACAACATCAGGAACTGCTTGAAACTATAGCTCCAGGGGAATCTATTGCTCTCCCTGGCTTTCCCAGGCACTTGTACATACTTGCACATAAATAGATTTTTTTAAAAAAAATGTATTAAAACCTATAGGAGGAGAGTCAGGGAAACATACACACCACACACGCACACACCTAAAAAGTAAAAGAAACTGCAGATGAAATGGTCCAGCAGGCGTAGGTGCTTTTTTCAAACATGGTGGCTAGAGTTCAGAGCCATGTGGCAGAGGGGTAGGACAGACTCCCCAAGTTTTTCTCTGACCTTCACATGTATGGTGTGGCATGTGTGCTCATTCAAAAAAGTAAATAAGTATAATAAAAGAAAACTGTAAATTTGTAAGGCAGGTGAGGGGTCTTAGCCTTTGGGGAGATTGAATCAAATCAGGAAGCTTGTGAATTTGAAGCCAGCCTGAGCTATATAGTATAACACACACACAACCTCCCATGCACCGAAAAAAAGGTAATGCATGTGCACACAAATGCATTCTTTAATTTTTTGAATGTGTAAAGATGTAGTCTTCAAAGTTAAGTTCAATTTGGGGAACTAAGTTGTTAAGATTCTTAACTGGTAGCCCAGTCTCAATTTATTGGTATGTTTAAAAATTGAACATACCTGTGATTTTTTTTTTCTAGTTTCGTTTTTCAAACCTGTCAACAAGTAAATACTAAGTTTTTTATAGCAAATCTGTGTGTAATATAATAATTCAATAATTCTTTGATTAATTCTTTTTCTGTGATTAAATATTTTAGAATCTAGCTAGACTCTGGAGATCTTAAATATAACTGGATAAAGAAAAAAATGTTTATAGACACTATAAAAGTAGCATAGCAGGACAAGGGAAGAAAGATCTTTGTTGAAACAATGTGAGATAGTTGTTTTGGTCATTGTAGTTAGGAAAGGCATCTGTCTCTAATAAAAAGTGATGGGTGAATGTCAACCATGCAAAGATAAGAAGAACCAAGGTCAGTAGCAGAGACAAAGGGCATAGATTTGTAGCACCTGGGTATTTTAGTATGAATTTAGGCTATTTCCAGTTGATACTTATTTGAATGAATTTGAATAAATAAAATTGAATTTGAGCTTGTTAATTTTTGTGAAAGTTTTTTTTAACTTGTATTTTTAGATGCTGTTAAATTTGCATAAGAAGAGTTGGATGGAAGGGTTGACACTTGAGGACTACAGTGAGCATTGTAAACACAATGAATCGGTGGTAAAAGAGATGCTGGAATTAGCCAAGAATTATAATAAGGTAAAAATGATTTGTTTTCCTCATAACTATTAAAATGTCTATAATTAGGTATCAAGTGGTCATATAAAATAAATAATTAAAAATAGACCTGTTTTGTAGGTTAGAAAATAAATACTTGGTGTTAGGCAACCTAGTCTCTTCCTAAAACCTATCATTATGCAAATTCAGCCATAGACAATATATAAATGAAGGCAACTGGGCTCTTTGCAAATAGGCAGCTGGGGAGCTAGAGAACTGCCTTAGTAATTGGGAGCACTTTGCTGCTCCGAGTACCTGTGTGGTTCCCAGCACCCCACCCATTAGGCAGCTGACTACTACCAGAGAATTTGGCACATGGCACACACATGTAAATACACATACATATAAATAAAAATAAGCCTGGCATGGTGGCATCCCAGCACTTGGGAGGCAGAGGCAGATCTCTGAGTTGAGGCCAGCCTGGTCTACAAAGTGAGTTCCTGGACATATAATTTATTTAATGAACTTTTACATTTTTCATTTATCAGTACTGACTTGCAAGACACTGGGACATGCTAAAATGTAAGACATCAAAAATTCCAGAGAACCTACTTTCTGTAAGAGAATATAAAAAAGACAGCATAGTACATTATAGTTAGTGTTATGGAATAAGAGCAGTGACTAGAAGGAGAATCACATTGTAGGGGCTGGAGAGATTGCTCAGAGATTAAGAGCACTGACTGTTCTTGCAGAGGCCCTGAGTTTAGTTCCCGGCAACCACATGGTGGCTCACAACCATCTGTAATGAGATCCGCTGCCCTCTTCTGGCCTGTAGAGATACATGCAGGCAGAACACTGTAAATAATAAATAAATCTTTAAAGAAAATCATGTTGTAAAAAATTATTCGCAATGCCCTAAAAATATTTATATGGTAAAATATGTGAGTTTGTTGGGTTGGATAGATGGCTTAGTTTGTAAAGGCCTGAATTTCATTCCCAACCCCTGAAAAGAAGCTTGGCATGATGCCAGTACTGCATAGGTAGAGACAGGCTTGCTGACCAATCTTCATAATTGCCTTCTCTCTCTCTCTCTCTCTCTCTCTCTCTTGTGTGTGTGTGTGTGTGTGTGTGTGTGTGTTCATGTGTTCACAATACAATCTTGTTTAGTCTTTAAAAAGAAATCCTGTCAACATGATGAGCCTGAAGACATGGTTAAATGGAATAGACTAGACACAAAGATGTGAAGTCTAAAAAGACCAAACTCAGGAGTACAAAGTGTGAAATCATGGCTTTCAGAGTGTTGAAGCTGGTGGTAGAAGAGGCTGGGAAAAAGGCATAGGATATATTTAGGAAGTGGTCTGTGTAGCTAGAATGTGTATGAGGAGGAAAAGATGGAAGGTAGAATTTGTTTTGATTTGTTTTAAAGGCAGGCTCTAGGTGTGGCAGACCTAGAGCCTGCCTTTAAAAACAGTATGAGGAGATCTGAATAGAGTTACACTAAATGGCTGTGTAGTGTAGTGGTGGTGGGAATGAAGGCATCACTGGTTAGATGCTGTGAAAAGAGGAGAATTGAAGGTGAATTTATCATTTCCTGCCTTCGTGGCTAGAAATATGTTGTAGCAGTAACCTTTTCAGTGTCAATAGAAACAAGAATGAAGAAAGTGTACTTTTTAAGAAATACCTTGTGGTGTTTTATACCTACTTTGTTTTGGCTGATTCTCCTTGTTCTCCTGTGCCCTTTCACTCCAGCACTCCCTCTTTCCACTCTGAGGTCACGTGTTCTATTGCCCCTCCCTCCCCGCCCCACTTCCTGTTGTCTTGGTCTCACAACTAACTCACTTTCTAGTTCTGTGACTGATACCCAAACTCTGTTCTCACAGAGATACACATATGTAAATATCCAGAGCTGCAGTTTTTAGGCAGTTTGAAATGTGGGATTGAAAATTAATGCTGGGCCGTGGTGGCTCACACCTTTAATCATAGCCCTTGGGAGGAATAGGCAGGTGGATCTCTGAGCTCAAGGCCAGCCTGGTCTCCAAAGTGAGTTCTAGAACAGCATAGACTACACAGAGAGATCCTGTCTCAGAAAACGAAAGACTGATTATTGTTACACCAGGAAGTAATATTTCTGTTTTTAAGTACAATAGTATTACTGTACAAGAGACAGTGTATAAGATTCACCAAATTTAACAGCAAGTCATTTAAAAGAATTAAGCTTTGAAATAAAGGTAAAAATCAAACCTTTTATTGTTAAAAAAAAAAAAAAAAGTTAGGGCAAGTTGTTATTCAGCTGATGGTAGGAATGGTTTTTATTTCTCTGTAACATTACACTTAAGTAAATTCATATTTCTTTCTGCCAGGAAATAACCTATTTATGGTTACTGCTGCCCATCCATAGAAGTTTTTTTTTTTTTTTCCTCCCTATATTACAGTTTTAAAAATCTCTGTAGCACTAAAAATCTTGTAAGGTTTAGTTACAAAATGAAAACAGTGTGTAAGCTGTGATATGAAGTTCCAAATTTGGGAATGTAATTCCCTCTGTGATTGAAAGAAAATGGTGACGTTTTTATAGTAACACTTAAAATATAGAAGGAAAGGCCCATACGACCACAGTTCCTCGTGACATTCTTTTTAATTGGTTGGTTTTTTAAAACTAAGGTAATTATTGTTAGATGCCAGTCAGGTCCTAAAGTAAAAGGAGTTTGGAGATAATTAAATTCTTATGGTCTGGATTCCACCCGGGACGGCAGCTCTGCTTGGCTATTACTCATTTGGTTTTTCTAATTACTGAGCTACAGCACCGGCAGCTCTGTGTTCCAAACCTCAGATCTGTGGAGACTAAAATGCTGCTATATTTTAAAACTGCTAATGTTTCATTGCATATTTGTAAATGAATGTATAGGTAAAAAATGTATTGTAAAAGAGCATTTTAAGAAGAGCCAAGCTCAGTGGTGCACGCCTTTAATCTCAGCACTCAGGAAGAAGAGGCAGATGCCAGGCTGATACACAGAGAAACCCTGTCTTGGTGTGTGTGTGTGTGTGTGTTTGGGGGAAACCACTGAAACAAAATTCTTGCCCTTTAAAGCATTTATCTTTATAAATTCCAAGACTTGACATCTTACTTTTTAGATGAGATATTTCTTATTAATCAATCATATTACCAGATTTTAAAATTTTAAAAATTTTATTTGTATGGGAGTTTTGCCTTCATTTACTTCTGTGCACTATGTGTGTGCTTGACTTCTTGGAGGCTAGAAGAGAGTTTAGATCATTCTAACTAGAGTTTAGACCATTCTGAACCACCTGATGTGGATGCTGGGAATAGAACCTTGGTCCCCTCAAAGAACAGAAAATGCTCTTAACTGATGAGCCTAAATGAGATATTTTTACAGTAATTCGTATAATCTAAATATGTTTGGTTTGCTGCTACCTAATAAACATTAGGTAGAATTTTTTTGTGCTCATGTAAGTAGAAAAGCAAGAAGATGTAAATGAGGAAAATAAGGAAATCACCATTATTTGAATGTAATGTGTTAGATTATTTTGCAATCAAATAAAAATCCAAGAGGATAAGGAGATAACTTTCAGAATTGTTATGTCAAGAATGTTGTACATAGTTAGAGTGCTTTTTAAAACAGTCAAAAGAATTAGAAAAAAATGGTACTTAGTATGAAAAAGTTTCAACCTTATTAAAGAACAAAACCTAACAAGTAGACTTAACTTTGAATATTAAAAGTTTATGAATCATACTGCCAGTGGGAGTAGTCTGTAATATTTTACAGCTTGTATTCTATTTTATGTATATGAGTATCTGTGTGTGTGCACAATATGCATCACAAGTATGTATGTTTACCATGCGGATGCCTGTTGCCCAGGGAGGCCTGAAGAAGACTTAGATCCCCTGGAACCGCAGTTACAGAAGGTTGTGAACTACTGTATGGGTGTTAGCAACTGGGTGAATCCTCTGGAAGAATAGTAAGGATGGTTAACAGCTGAGCCATCTTTCCAGTTCCTTAAAAGTGATATTTATTTTAAATATATATCAGCAGTGTTTTAGTAACATTTTGTCATCTATAAGATAGGAGATAGGAAATTCTGTACTTAATGTAACTCCTGATTTTTTTTTAAACTTCTGATGTTATGTTAACCCAAAATAGTAATTGTTTAAATAAAATTGAAGTGCTGTCTCTTACATAAGGCTAGTTTGAAACTTGAGAGTCACATTCTGATTCCTTCTGTCTGTCTGCTTTACTTCCTTTGTGTTGACATCCATTTGTTAAGTCATCTTAAGGTACAGTGCAGTTGCTCAACCTAAGGCTGATGGAATTGGAGAAAAGGAAAGCCAAAGGGATGAATCCTTAGGAGCCTCTCTGTAGTTTAGCCAGCAAGTCAGTTGTCTCTCTTTGGCAGAGCATGGCCCAGTGAGCACACCTGGTGGCAAGAAGGTTTACATAATGGAAGATGGATATTGGCAACTAGCAGATACCACCAGAAACTGCCTCTCTCCCTCCCTCTCTCTCTTTCTACCTCCCTCCCTCCCTTCTTCTCTCCTCCCTTCTTTCCTCTTAATCTCTCTTTCTCTCCCTCTCTTCCCTCCCTCCCTCTTTTCCTCCCCCCATCCCCTTTCTTTTGGCAGAGTCTTTCACAGAGCACTGTCTGGGACTTACTGTCTAGACCAAGCTGGCCTCACATTCTAAGTGCTGGGATCAGATGCATTTGCCACCATGTTTGGCTTACCAAAACCCCTTTCATTTTTCCAAAAAGCTGAATTACAAATGGCTATTACACATGCAAGTGTTACATATTCATTGATCTTTATTTTATATCCCTTATTTGATCATATTATGCTTTAAAATTGGATTACCTGTTAAGATTTTTGCAAAGGACTGTTTGGGGTTATGTGGTGAATTGTCTGTTTGGCTTTATAGTAATTCATAATGTACCATCTTAAAAAACAAACAAACAAAAAACCCCAAGTTTTCCCTAGTTACAAATGTTGCTATGAGTCTGGTGTCCCAAACCTTTTATCCCAGCACTTGGGAGGCAGAGGCAAGTGGATGTCTGTGAGGCCAGCCTGGTCTACAGAGTGAGTTTCAGGACAGCCAGAACTACATAGTGAAACCCTGTCTCAAAAACATACACAAATACATAAATACATATGTATGCTGCGATTTAGTGGGGGTAGTAGTCAAAAGGTTTATTGTTCTTTATATTCAAGTCTCTTCTAACTTAGAAAGTTTTGCACTTCGTTTTATATTTGTTCATTTTGCTTTCCAGAATACATTTTATAAAAAACATTTAGACTTTCTTTCTCTGTGATCCAGTGTTGTTTTAATTATATTAAGAAAAATTTAAAAATCACAAAAGTAGTAAATACTTAGCAGTTACACAGAGATTGTTTACTGATCTAAACATAGTGTATGCCATTCTAGCAGCTCTTTGTCCTTTGTTACATCAAAAAATAAATTGCTCTATTAATGATGTGCGTGTTCTTAAATGGAATTTTAGTATATTATGGAGTGAAGAAAGGATGTTAGTAAAGGGGGCTATTCAGAGGTATATATGGAATAAGATATATTAAAAGCAATGTTTAAGGAATGGGAGAGAAAGCAGGTGTTGAAGTAATTAATTGTACAGGTGTTTATAAAACTGGATTTGCTCTGTGAATATCTCTCAAAGAACGCTAGTGACATGCAAAGGGTCCAATCTATATTAAAAGATAAGTGATGATGAAATTTGAGATATTGTTTACTTGAAAATTTTGGTCATTAGTAGAAAAATAGACAGTGATGCTAGTGGGTTTAGTAAAAGTCTCTTTAAGATAGAGGGTACATTTGAGGGGATTATGATCACATAACAGACCAAATTCCAAGAATTTCTTAGAACTGTGCAGACCGTGCATGATGGGATAGCCATCTGGGGGTCTTTGTTGATAAACTGTTAAAAACGTTTCTAGTGTGAATAGCCACAAACATTTTCAGTGCTTTTTTGTTGGTTGAGTAAACCGAAGAGCACGAATGCAAAAGCAAATTTTGAAGCCAAATCACAGAAGTTGCCATAAACACAGAAGTTCCCTAGTGAGGACACTGCCTGTGCCTGAATTTCATTTGTTTTTGCTGCTACCATTTCTTAATTTTTTCTGGGGACTAGCCAGATTAGAATTGTGAGTGAAGACAGACTGGTCTTGCCCAGATGGTAATGAGATCTAGGTAACACAGGTAAGGAGACAATCCTAAGGACTTGGATGGCATGATATGGTCTGTCTTATACTGGAAGGGATGTGCTTACATCTCCTGTCGTGGGGGTTTGCAACCTTAGTATATGCCTGAATCTGCAGCTGCTCCTCCTCTCCCAGATGGCACCCATGGCTGGGAGTACTTTTTACCATCTGCACTTCTCAAAGAGTTTGTGAACTCTCTTTAATTATTGGGGATGGAAAAACTAATTGGTAAAGTGGTTAAATGTTGTACAAGATTTTAAATTTTTATTAGTGCTTTTTATATCCTATTTGTTCTTTCAAATAATAAAAAGCTTTAAGTGCCTTTGATTTTCATCTTTGTATATTTGCCATCTTTGATAATTGCATTAATCCAAGATATTTTCTAATGATTATTTATATGTGGATTGGTATTTCGAGCCAAATTCCAAAACTCTTGCTTGCTTCTAGTAGTGTAGTAAGTACTGTGGTTGCCATGTGTGGAACAGCTAACACTGAATGGGTATGGAGTACACACTTAGAATTGTTCCATTCATCTAGCATGTTTTCATGGCCACAAAGTAGAGTGCCACAATTGTAAAAGTCATTTAGAAAGATAAACTATATTGCTTTTCAGTGCTTCTATTTTTGTAAGACATTGAAAAGTAAGAAAAGCAATTTTCTAGTTAGAAATACTTTTATAACTAGCAGAGACTAATAGAGTGACATCTGACTTCGAAAATGAACATATTCTCTGTCTGGGGAATTCTAGTTGGAGTGTTTGTGACTTTTTTTTTTTTTTTTTCCTGCTTTCAAGTTTGAGTGTAATTCTTAATATGTTATAAATAAGCACCATCCAGTAACCAGCAGACACAAGAGATATTCACCATCTTTTCTCTTTAGGCAGGTTCTACTGGCGAAAAGTCTCTAGATAGTTTGTCCATTTATAAAATTAGACACTTGCCATCTTTGCTCATTTTCAAGTTCTCTGTTTATAAAACTATTAAGAAGGTGTGAAATACAGCCAAACTTCCCAGTTTATGGGAAATGTCTGATGATTGCATTTCCTACATGTTCATTGTTCACACATGAAGAAATTTGGCAGCTGTGAGATTATTAAGTTTAGACTGTCCAAATCTAATCCTCCTTGGAATTTCGGTTCTTTGCTCTCTGACACTGCTGGTTTACCCCATTCTGTAACTGTCTTTGTGGTAAATGCTGGGCAAGCATTTTTAGATATCGGTGATCAAATTTCTTCATCTTTTGTTTATCAGATGCCATGAATAACTTACAGACCATGACTTCACCAAGTAAAGGTTCTGTCTTTAGGCTTTAATATATTACCTGCACTATGCAAATGCAAACTTCTTCAGGTTGGACTGCTCTGTGAAGAGGTTTGTGGGATGCTGTTAGGGAAATGGCAAGGCTGCAGTTCTAGCCTGAGTGTTCTAATTATTGTAAGGTTTTTGTTTTTGTTTTCTTACTAGAAAGTGTATGATAAGTTACAAAAAGTTTGTAGCTAACTCTAAAGAAGTAGAAAATAGTTTTTTTGTGCAGTTAATTTGGTTTTTAATTTCTGTAATTAATTTGATGCTAAAACAAAATTATTTCTTTATTGTTACTTTATATGGAATTGTGAGGGTTTTTTTCCTAATGTATGTTGTAGAGATTTAAAGGTGTTAGAGATTAATTTTTGATGGCATGTGTTGTATAAAAACTCAGCAGATCTTTTTGATCCTTATTGATATTTAATAAGTGCTAGATAAGCACATGCTAGATTGGCAAAATGATAAAGAAGAAATGGGAATTTGAAGGGAGAACATACTGGGGTTGATAGTGAAGAGGCTACCCCAGACTCCCATTTCCCCATGTCTTCCGATGCCATTTAATGATCCAGTGATATGGTTTTGTCTATATATTTTTTAAATGTTTCTAAAAGAGGGTGGCAATAGTTCTCATAACCCTGAATATTGTTCTGGATTAACAAAATTGCTTTTTTCAGCAAATTACTTGAATAAAAGGTGCTCTGGGTGAAAATTGTGATCACCTTTGCTTTGGTGATTTTTCTTCAGTGGGAAAAGTCAGTACAGATTTGAATCTGTTATTTGTGTTCATTCACAGGCTGTGGAAGAAGAAGATAAGATGACACCTGAACAACTGGCAATAAAGAATGTTGGCAAGCAGGTGAGGAGGCTGGAACAGGTCACACAGCTGCACGCTTCATGCTCTTGGAGCATGAGAACTAGTTTAGGGACTAGAATTTTTTTCTTGTCTGTTTATATGACATCTTTCTTCTGTCATTTAAACATAATAAATTTTAATATTTGTTAGATGTCAGATTCTTTTTGCTATATATAAAGGATAAATAGCAAATCTCTACCTATGACATACTATCCTTAGTGAAAAATAGTATGTTAAAAATAAAGAGCATTTGAGTCCTGAGATAATTTTACTGTAATGGGGTAAAATAAAAAGGATAGTAGATTTATTTATTTAGCTAATAACCATTTTTCTTATGCTTCCTTTATCAGTAGGTAGTATTCCGCAGATTTACTTAATATGTAACTTTTTTAAAGATATATTTTGTTGCCTTATAGCTGCTACCATGAGAAAATTTAGAATTTTATTGACTGAACTGTGAGAAAGGGTTTAAATAGTGATTCTTTTGCTCTTCTACGATGAAATATATATTTAAACCTGGTTACCAGAGGATAGGGGAACACACCCAGCAATTAAAAGAATCTACAGATTAATTAGACTGTTTTTCTAAAGAATGTTGATTACATTTTTCCCCATTTCATGGAACATGGTTATCATATTGCTGATGTTGGCAGAATCTTGATATTTCAGATGCAAGACACTAAGCTGTCTTTGCTTTCAGCCATCCCACCATATGCTCTGATCCCATCACATCTCACAAGCTATGTAGGTTTGGGCCAGGACCATTCTTGGATGGGAAATCTCTAAGAATCACCCAGCTGCCACAAGTAATGTAGATAACTGATAAATGAGTTACTGATTCACTGTAAAACCAATTAATCCAGCAGAATAGTAGGGGCAAAGGCCTGACTTTTATCATAAATTATAAAGGATGAACTCAAATATGAGTACATTCTAATTATTACAGTTTAAAAATGAATACCCTCAAACCAAAATAAAATTTATCTTATTTTCCATGGCTGTGTGAAATCAGCCTTGTTTTCTTTTTCTACTGCTTTTTTCCATCTAATATGTTAGATTACCAGTTTGGACCGTTACCCTCTCTGGAACTCACCAAATAAAATACTTTCTGAGGCTGTGGTTTCTTATAATATATGTTTTCTTTAATGTTCCACAGGAAAAAGAAAGAGCTAAATTAAAATTAAAACTGGAAAATATATAATTGATGAGGTTTAGATATCATCAGGATCCCCAGGTGGTGGTGATGGTGGTGATGGTGATAGCAGCAGCAGCAGCACGCCTTTAGTCCTAGCACTTGGGAGGCAGAGGCAGGCAGATCTCTGTGAGTATGTGGCCAGCCTGGTCTATAGAGAGAGTTCCAGGACAGCCAGGGCTATACAGCAAAACCCTGTCTCCAAAAGGAAAAGGAAACAAACAAATAAATAAATAAAACCCAACCAAAATTAAAAAGAGATAAAGGAGAAAGAAAGAAGAAATCATCAGAATCATGGTGGGTTTTGTTTTGTTTTGTTTTGTTTTTAAGGCAGGGTCTTACTGTGTAGTCTTGATTGTCCTGGAACTCACTATGTAAATCAGGCTGGCATCAAAGATCCTCCTGCCTCTGCTTCCCCAGGTGCTGGGATTACATGTTTTAAATATGGCAACTAGGTCACTGGCCTGCTTTTCTGCTGGTCTTTCTTGGTGCCTGCACTTGGAATGTCAGGTTTAACCCTAAGTAATAGTACTGTAGTCTAGTCATCTGTGTTACTGGTCGTCTGTGTTCTCTCAGTTGTAAGAAATTGGTATACTGAAACTATGGATAGGAAAAGCAGAGCTAAGAGTTACATAAGCCAGGGAAGACTTGTGTAAAGTTATGAACCTTAGATATTTTAAAACACATGTAAGAAAGTAATGCTTTAAAATAGTTTTTCATTGCATGTAATATTTATCTCTTTTAAACTTTCAAAGTTAGCTGTGTTTAAGGACATAAGTAAACATTTATTTTTTTATTATTGTGCAGTTTTAGGTTTTGTTTTTAACCTGACTTGTTTTTAAATGGATCTGATCAGGTTTAAGAGTTGTACCTGTTTATGTTTCAGTGATAACAGTTTTCCAGAGCAGCTTGATTCTTAATAGAAGTATTGTTAACATTTTAGTTAGTCCAAATTATATTTAAATTTTTCAGTTACAGTGGCTTTTGATCCAAGCATCTTTCTGAATCATTTTTTTGAAATATTAAGATTTTATAGAATTCATATTTTCACAAAGATAAAACAGTTCACATTATACACACTGATTATGCTTAGATAAAACATTAAAATATGTTAATGACAGAATATACATGCTACTTGGGTATATACACATGCATAAATATACCATTTTAAAATCAGGTGATTGTGAGTTTTACCTGTTAGCCTTTATGAAAATTTGTGGTACATATCTATCACTAGCATTGATTGCACAAATCAGTTTTTCACTAAGTAAATTTTTTAGTTTCTTTTTAACGAATTTAGAAATCTCAAGAATGTAACGTGTTAGAAAAGCTGAATGATAAAATATGTGTAATTTTAGGTTTCATTACTAATTTAATCTGTTCTTGAAAAGAAGGTAGTCTACTGGTAATACAGCTGTTCTTTTTTTCTTTTACTTTTAGGATCCCAAACGTCATTTGGAAGAACATGTGGATGTGCTTATGACTTCCAATATTGTCCAGTGTTTGGCAGCAATGTTGGATACTGTTGTATTTAAGTAAAACAACCTAGAGAGCTGTCTGTGACACTCTGGGGGGTATTTTCCTTCATTGTTTCTAATGCCCACAGTCAAGGGAGCTCTGCCAGTGATGTGGTGTGGTGGCCTTCACATCACCTGTGCCACCACAGGTCCATCTCAGCTGTGCAGCTGCTTCTGTTTGTTTTCAGGGTTTTGCAGATTCCAGAGTTGTTCAGGAATACATCAAAGTGGACAAATTTTGTTAAAATTCCATTTACTATTTGAGAAAATCAGTAGCACAAATATATTTTGATTGTTGCTTACAAAATAAAATACATTTACAATCCATGTCTCCTGAGGTCTTTTTGGCACTGGATGGAGGTGACAGCAGAACATTTGACAGTGCTTTGGAAATCTCACACAAAGCGATGTTTCTCTTTGCGTTTTTTGAGATCTTAAAACACGTAACACATCACTGTGGTAACAAAACTTCACAAATTCATGATTGCCATTAGTGAGTAGCTTCCTCATTAGTAACCCAGATAAAATACTGAGGTTTTTTTTTTTTTTTTTTTTTTAAAGCCATTCTCTCAAGCCAACATTATATATTCATATCTTAACATACTACATACAACATACTGCGCTTTCAGGATTTCAGGAAATATATTTAAAAGGTGAGCTTTTAAACTATTAAAACTATCACAATTTTGAAGAGTATATTCTACAAACAATTTTGAAGCTGTCTGGAAGTTGGCTGCTGGAAACAAGAGATTTTCATGTAATCCAGTCATAGCAAGTTAAAAAATTCTAGTGTGAATTGAACACCAAGAGTCTATAAATAATAGTTTTATTTCTTTCCTGAATTAACTTCAAAGTACTCAGTATTTGGTCTAGTAGTATCCAGTTATTGGCAGTTCTCATAGCTTCTCACCTAAAGAAAACAGTCAGCTATACCCTCCTTGTTAATAAATACTTACTGAAAAATAATTTACCAAACATCCCAAGTAGTATCTAACAATATGGGAACAAAGATTTAATTCTAGGTTGTACCCTTGTGAAAATATGGTGAAAGTGTTTTTAAGTCTTTGTGGAAAGTAGAGTTATACTGGGTAACTTCAGATTTCACCTACCACCTACTAGGGTTGTCATGAATGCTGTACACAGTATACCCAAATACCGTCCTAATTCAACAGTTCTATTCATGAACTTACTGTCTGATGAAATTACCTGAAACAGAAAGTAGAACTGTCTTAAATTTCCAGTATTTGTGTGTGTGTGTGTGTGTGTGTGTGTGTGTGTGTGTGTGTGTGTGTGTGTGTGTGTGTGTGTCTGTCTGTCTGTCTGTCTGTCTGTCTGTCTTGTGGAGTGATATATTTTGTTTATATCTTGCTTGTCCTATTTCTTCTTTTAGATGTAGTGATTGTATATTGCTAACTGCAACATTAAGTTATTGGGATTGCATCTAATTTAAAATAAATAGAGGGTAGAAATTTTCCTCTTGTCTAATTCACACTTACGGGCTTTTTTTTTTTTTTTTTTTTAAGATACAGGGTTTTTACTCTTTTAAGTTCAATGACAGTTTTTATAGATATTGTTGGAGAATGTGTTTGTGTGTGTGTGTGTGTGTGTGTGTGTGTGTGTGTGTTTTAAGTAGAAGATGCTCTCAAAACCCCAGTATTCCTAGGGCTAGATTCAGCAATCAGGTTGAGTTTGCTATAAATGCCGAGTTGAAGGCTGTGAGCAAGAAGGCTCACATTGTTCTATCTTGCTCTTATTTGACCTTGTGGATGTCTTGATTTTGAATCTCCACATATCATTCTCTCCTGCCTGTTTTATTCAGAACCTTGCCATAATCCCTCCTACCAAAAGTCTTTTTTAAAATATTTTAAGTTGATCAAAATCAGGTCATTCTAATAGACACTTAGCAAATACCTTTGTCTAGTAATATGTAACCATTTTATCAACAGCCTGATTCCCTAGGCTCACTTGGCATTGAACTAACATGTTAAACACAAGATAAATAACCCCCCAATGTGCACACACACACACACACACACACACACACTCCAGTGGTGAGTTAATTTAAGCTAGTTTAGTAACAAGCCCCCTTGATATTAGTGCAGAGATGGAACTCCCCATTATTGAAACTAGTTTGCCTGGACTAGTTAGTGTTAAGGAATCTCTTATATACAGTCCAAGTCCCACCCTAGATGATCTTCATCTTCCTTGAGAACATACACAAATTTCAAGGCAAAGCCTTTATGTGAGGAAACACTAAATTTTGGGTTAATTATTGAAAGTGGGTCACTGTGCCTGTTGATCTCCAAATTCAGTTCCTTAAGAAGTAGACAGTGTACATACCTTTTCTAGTCTCTTCACACTTTGATGGTCAGTTTGGCTTTCCTTATGGTTTTTATTTATTTATTTTAGAGCCAGTAATTTTAAGAGATGTCTAGGATAGCAAAAAGCTTCCCCAAAAAGCACGTATGCAAGCCTCCTTTTCATATGTAATTAAAGGCTCTGTGTCATGCTCAGGGTGAGATGGGGTGAGAGTCCGGAGGGAAAGAGGCACTTGGTGCCTGAAGCTGAGAACACAAGCGGCTTAATGGGGGGGGGGGGGGAAAAGCTGCAGCAACTGAGGAAAACATCAAATACCATCACAGCTATTCACCACCAAGCCGGCTCTCCAATGCCTGAATAGCTAAAATCCTATCTGTCTATGAGGCTTCCTGGCCAGGAGCTGGGGGTCTGCTTTCAAAGGGAAAACGGGTCTGGTGTTTTCTCCCAGAAAATTGCTTCTACTTGATTATGAGACATCTGATCATCAACCTGTGCGGCCTGTGGCCACCAGTGCTGGGCCTTGATCTTAACACCCTTCGGAGGCCGAAGCTGGTACCCTCTTGCAGCCAGCTTCAGGGAAGTGGTGCACACTGACTCCACCACATCCCGAATCTGTTAACTCTTCTCAGACCATACCCGAGTTTCATACCATGTTCCCAGCGTTGAACTTTGCTGCTCTGGCCCGGGGTACTTGAATGGCTGGGTTGAAGGCCGAGGCCCCATCTGCAACAACAAGGGTGGAGTGTGAGGCTCTGGGGGCCGAGTCTGACAAGGTCTTCAGGAGCCCACCGCCTCCTGACCACCTTGCTAGCCTGAGCTGAGCTCTGCCTTCCTGCGCCGATCGCCTTCAGAGAGGAAAGCTACAGAGCAGGTTGTCCGGCCACACACAGCAGCTCTGGGTTTGTAGATCTTAGGTGCTATGGGCTTGAGGCCCATGGCTGGCCTCCTATGGAGATCTTTTTTCCCTACACCTCCGAGTTGCTTGGGGCCTCGTGTTATTTGTGCCAAAACCTCTTTAAACCGGTTCTTTTCCCTAATCCTTTCAAAATTACTGGCATGGATTCTTTTTTTCTCCCTCTAGATTATGTAAACACACCACACACACACACACACACACACACACACACACACACACACACACACACACACGAGTTCAGTAAGATCACTGCGTTGACACCACTTCCACTCTGTCTCCCCAGATCAACGCTTCTAGCGAACCCATTTGCACTGGGGATTCAGCCCTCTCTCTTTCCTGGCGAGGCTTAGGAACCTGTCACCAAGCCAGTGCCTCCGAAAGGAGGAAGTGCGCCGGGACTCAAAGGATACATGGCGCCCGCCCCCAGCTAGCTGCTCTTCAGATGATCTGCAACCAAGTTGGCTGATAAAATATTTAGTAACGACCCAGTAAACAAGACTGCAAATACATTATAAAGCACTTCAGCGCGACGGCTTATGATTATTTCAAAACTTAAAAAGGAGATCATAGATTGTCACTGTTTCTGTACCCCAGCCGGAAACCGAACCTTCCCGAGGTGGGTTGATGGGTGGGTGAGCTGCTTCTTCTTCTTCTCTCTTCAGCAGAAACGCTGAGGCTTTCAGCGGCGGAGGTTTGTTTATTTATTTATTTAGTCGTGTAGTTTAAAGGTGGGGGAGGGGACGTCAAGGACACGCAGTACCTACTCACAAAGCAGGGACTCAGGTGTGTGTGCTTCTGTGTATTAACTGGAAAAGACAGACTCTGGAAGTTTTACAGGGCGAGAAGAGGCCACCGGCTCGCGCTTTGTATACTTTGCACTTGAAATCGTTACATTCAACTGAATATTTGGCTCATTCAGATCCGAAAAGTCTCCTAGCATCATCGAATTCCCTCCTCCGCCCCTCCTCTCTAAAGGGGGGGGGTAGGAAATGTTTAGTAAATTGCACATCTTTGAATCTTCCTACAGCAGTGGTCACAAAGCTTAAAGGTGACATAACAGAGCTCACGTAAACCAACACACTTTCCCCACCCCCCAAGCCAACAATAAAATCATCCCCTTCAATTTGCCATGATCGTCGCGACCAGGAGCCAGGTGATTATCCTAATTAATGTCTATCTAATTAAATTACTGTCAGCAGCTAACCAATGGCAGGAGCCGTTTCATCGGCTGCATAAGCAGCAAGATCAAAAGTGAGCCTTTTCTGATTGCTGCATAGTGTCAATTGGCCAATCTCTTCTCCCAGGGAAAAAAAAAGTAAATCAAACCTTTGAGAAGCATTTGCTGGTTGAAGTGCTTTCTGTCTAGTGAGGGGTCTGTGGATTCCTAGTTTATGATAAACAGGACTTTAAAAACCAGGGACTGGAGGGCGAGCGTTCAGGTTCTAGAGCTATGCAGCTGGAGCATTGCCTCTCTCCTTCTATCATGCTCTCCAAGAAATTTCTCAATGTGAGCAGCAGCTACCCACATTCGGGCGGATCTGAGCTTGTCTTGCACGATCATCCCATTATCTCGACCACTGACAACCTGGAGAGAAGTTCACCTTTGAAAAAAATTACCAGGGGGATGACGAATCAGTCAGATACAGACAATTTTCCTGACTCCAAGGACTCACCAGGGGACGTCCAGAGAAGTAAACTCTCTCCTGTCTTGGACGGGGTCTCTGAGCTTCGTCACAGTTTCGATGGCTCTGCTGCAGATCGTTACCTCCTCTCTCAGTCCAGCCAGCCACAGTCTGCGGCCACTGCTCCCAGTGCCATGTTCCCGTACCCCGGCCAGCACGGACCGGCGCATCCCGCCTTCTCCATCGGCAGCCCCAGTCGCTACATGGCCCACCACCCGGTTATCACCAACGGAGCTTACAACAGCCTGCTGTCCAACTCCTCGCCGCAGGGCTACCCTACAGCCGGCTACCCCTATCCACAGCAGTACGGCCACTCCTACCAGGGAGCTCCGTTCTACCAGTTTTCCTCCACCCAGCCCGGGTTGGTGCCAGGCAAGGCGCAGGTATACCTGTGCAACAGGCCACTTTGGCTGAAATTTCATCGGCATCAAACGGAGATGATCATCACTAAACAGGGAAGGTAATGCTACTTTCTTGGCTGCTGCTGTTCCAGGCGTGACCCTGGGCGAGCGCGCCCAAGTTGTGACCGCCGGGCAGCGACGATGTGGGGTCGGGGAGCGGAATGGAAAGGTGCTAGGGTGCGCCCTGGAGTTGGCTGGTTTTTGGAAAAGGGGAAAGTGGAAGGGCTAATAACCACCGCGATGATGTTGGTGGCGGGGAGCCTGCTGTACCAGTGCAGTCGCAAAGCCAGTCAGTGGCTGGAGCAAGACGAAGAGCCGCGGCCGCTGCCCGGCGTTAGAGCAACTCGTCAAGGCTGGCTTGTGCGGACAGGTGGAGAAGCGGGTCGCCAACCCCATCACCCTAGCCCTGATACCTGCCGGCCCCCCACTGCAGAGCACTCGCTGCTCTCTCCCTGACTTCGGCCCTACGTCTTCCCACTTCCCCCTTTGTAAATCACCAAATATTCGTTCAGACACACTGCGAGGACAAGTTTTGCTTGGCTATCTGGCGCCCCGCTTCTTGCATTTAATCTCTAACATTTACTTTCTTTTTTCCCTTATCTTTTCTCCCTTCTTAATTTAAACAGGCGCATGTTCCCCTTTTTGAGTTTTAACATTTCTGGTCTCGATCCCACCGCTCATTACAATATTTTTGTGGATGTGATTTTGGCGGATCCCAATCACTGGAGGTTTCAAGGAGGCAAATGGGTGCCTTGTGGCAAAGCGGACACCAATGTGCAAGGCAAGTCCTTCCAATTAACACGTTTTCTTGACACTTATTTAGGTGAGAATGATTAATTAAAGCCTTTGTGGACTAGCTCGAGCGACTTTTAAAACGATCGGCCAATGACTTCCTAAAGAAGAGAGGGACAGGGGGACAGACTGGGCGGCAAGAAAGGGGAGGATTATGCAAAAAGCTATTTTAATCATTCCCACTTAATGGGAAGAAATCGCGGCTAAGAAAAAAAAAGCCAAGCTAATGGTCCTCACTGTTAGTGTGTGTGTGTGTGTGTGTGTGTGTGTGTGTGTGTGTGTGTGTGTGTGTTATGTGATACAGAGTTGGGACTGGACAGTAAACCTATTTTAATAATCCCCAGTTAATAGAAGTATGCACCCCCCTCCAAGAAACAGCTAATGGGCTTCACTGTGTAGTAAAGTGTGTGTGTGTGTGTGTGTGTGTGTGTGTGTGTGTGTGTGTTTCATGTGCTAAGGAATTGGGACTGGGCAGTGCCCAGAGCATATGTAAACAAGCTATTTCTTTATCAAGGAAATCGGGTCTATATGCATCCGGATTCCCCCAACACTGGGGCTCACTGGATGCGGCAAGAAATCTCTTTTGGAAAATTAAAACTAACCAACAACAAGGGAGCATCAAACAACAATGGGCAGGTCAGTCTCTCTCTCTCTCTCTCTCTCTCCCTCCTTCCCTCCCTCCCTCTTTTTTTTTTCCTCCCTCCCTCTTCCTCTGAAACACACCCTTCTTTAGTTTACAGCAGCATAAAAAACTGGGTAGGATTTGTTTCCATCAATTAAGTCTTCGAAAATAATTTCTGCCTCCCCAAATTATATTTAATCCATTAGATTGCTTTCATTGTCTTCCGCCCGACCTCATTCTGGAATGCACCTTTCCGAACACAAATACTGATTCATTTTTGAAAAATTAAACGCACGAGATTTGAGATTTGTAGGTTGTGAAAAATCTTTGTTCCTCTTCTAAGGAGGACTAGGGGAAAGGGACTGATGATTGGCGTTCGGGCTTCTCCAGTGCCCAGAGCATCCTGGCTTTCAGAGGTCGGGGCCAATGTGTCTCCGCCACCCTGTCACCGGGAGTCGAGTCCCATAGCCAGTCTGGGGCAGCCGGCTCCAGTTGGCCTAGCCTGGCCCAGAGCGAGCCCCCGGGCTGGGTGCGAACAGGCCCGCGTTTAAAAGGCGCTCTCCTTTCTCTTGGCTGGACAGATGGTGGTTTTACAGTCCCTGCACAAGTACCAACCCCGTCTGCACGTGGTAGAAGTAAACGAGGATGGCACAGAGGACACTAGCCAGCCTGGCCGCGTCCAGACGTTCACTTTCCCTGAGACTCAGTTCATCGCTGTCACCGCCTACCAGAACACCGATGTAAGGAGGCCAGGGGCTGGGCGCGGGCAAGTGGCACCCCCTGGTCCCCTTGTCTTCCATCACTCTGCTTAGACTAGCCTCGACCTCAGCAGGCCCTACAGCTCAGTTTAGGATAGGGCTAAGGACCGGCCAGGCCCTTCCCCCAAATACCTTTCTGGTGGGGAAGATCTGCCTGTGTGCTTCCGGGCCCACTACCCACCATGTGATGGTCACGGTTTCTAGGACCGGTCCTTTTGGAGCTTTAGTTTGCTCTTTTAAGTTACAACGTTAAAATGCATGTTTTCTCCCTTTCAAAAATTTCTCTTTCAGGAAAGAGGCAGATCCACCCCGTGCATTTTTTTTTTTTCTTTAAGCAAGCTATGGAATCTAAAATAAAATGTTTCTAAAATCTCAGAACTGGTAACTAAAATGAACAGATATTAATGTTCTAAGAATTCAAGACAGTCATGAGAGTACACATGCATTCTTAATGTGAAAACGCCAATAAACTCAGATTACAGGACTCATGGAGTTTGCTGGCATTAGAACTTTCACAGTATTTGCATATCTGCAAAAACTGATTTTAGTAGCTTATGTGACTCTTGAAGTTATGTGTTTGGTCATGTAAGTCATGAAATAATTATTTCAAACCAACCCAATTTAAGATCCAGTTTACAGGTTTTTTGATTGAGAATCAGAATTGGTCCATTGCAAAATATATTTGTGGCTAAACTCTTAAAAGCAGTAAAGAGTTAAAGATATTAACGACTTTTGTCTTCATGCATGTAATCAGCATTTTTTAAAAAATGACGATTTGAAACAACGTATAGCACACAGGAGAGCTAACTGAAGTGTATTAGGTATTATTAACTTAAACCTGGTTTTCATAACTTTCCCAATACTTACTGCTTTTCCTCTCCTGTTATTCTCCTAAAGTTTTGCTAGAGAATCTTTGCTCACTAGGCCCAAGCTTGTCAATGGCAGATGGTATATTCTCAAACATACAACCTTCCCATGCAGAAGGTGAGACCACAATCACCCTTTCTTCTCTTTTTCCAGATTACACAACTAAAAATAGATCACAATCCCTTTGCAAAAGGATTTCGAGATAATTATGACACGTAAGTAATTTTACATGTTACTTCTCAGATAGCTGTTGGGGTGAATTGTTGTGTTTAAGAATTTTGAAAGTCAAATGTGTGAGAAAATCGGGATGTTGGTTCCTTCTCTGATGACCTTGTGGTTTTGGTATTTGTTGATTTGGGTTAAAAGTTTTCTCTACTTCTTTTAAACTTTCTTTCAAATCTGAAGTTATTGGCCGCTTCAGGGTTGGCTGGCTGAATGAGGAAGCCGCCCTGGTTCTCATGCTGTGTGTGTGGCTGCAGATGCTCAATTCAGATTGTCTGTGTCTGAACCGGGGCAATGCTGCCTGAAAGTGCATGTGGCTCTGGCAGTTGTTAGTCTCCTTGGCATATGTGACTTTTATTTACCCATTTTCAAGTTTTGTGTGATAGAATTTCCTGTGAAGTTTACTATGGACTGAATAAAAATGTGCATTCACCAGGAGTTTGGGAACAGAATTTAGCAGTCATTACAGGCTCTAGGCAGCACTGAGATATGGGTGCATCTTATTTGTAAGCTTCAGAAGAAAAATGTCTCCTCTTAACATTTTGTATCTATGCTTTAAGTAAATGTGTTGGTTACCTTTCTTCAGGCACCCCTTATCTATTTATCTGTAGGCCTTTCTCGGAGCAAGACTACAGTCTGAATTTTTTTCTAGATTTGTTCTGTAAATTTCACTCAGAGATTAGAACACCTAAGAGTTTTCAGATAGTGTTATACAGCAAAACGTAAAGTGGTATTGTGTGCTTCACTTACTTTTCTTTCTGATTATAAAAGATAAAGGGAAATATGCACCTTAATCTCCTGGCTTTGGGATAGAGCTAAAGTGTTTTAGCTTTGACTAAAAACAGATTAAATGTGTAGAGGGAGAGACAGGAAGCTCCTTTGCCCCAACCTCCAGACACCACTTCCTCTCTTAATTTTTTTTCTTTTATAACAAGTGGGAAAGTCGATGATATCTTCTGGCTCCAACTTTCTTATGTTTTTCTCCAAAGCAGTCCACCCCCCAATTATGAATATATTTCTATAGAGTAAAACTTTGCTGCTTTAGGTCTCAAAATATGAAAAAAGATGGGCCCAATACAGTGGAAAGAATGTGGCCCAAGAGATTAGGGATATTGGAAGAGAACTGTATAGATTTTGAGCTTTTAATTCGGTTAACATCTGTTCGTAAGCATTTACTTTGCACAAATCAATTCAGTAATCCCAAGTGTTTGAGACCTGGATGGGCATCTACACTGTATCTTTTCCAGACTGCATTCTTTTCTTTTAAAGGCTATTGTGACAGCAAACAGAGAAGATTTGTGTACCTTGCTAATCATGATGCCTCCTTCCACTTTAAAAAAAAAAAAAAAAAAAAAAAACAAAGCTGGAATTAAATTTCAGGAGGGGATTAAAAGATTTTTTTGTAAACAGAATATACCTGAGCAGCCAGAGTAACTGTCATCGGCCCCTTGTCTACTGGCTGCCTTCCGGTATATAAGCTCCTCTCTTTCTTAAATCGCTGTGAGTTTGTCCTAACAATCTCACCTATATAGTGATCCCTGGGTTTAGCGGGGTGCGAGGGAGTTGAGTAGATTTGACACTTTCTCTCCTCTTCAAGGTTAGTAAGCTGGGCCTGGTCTGATTAAAGCAGTGGGGGAAGGGGTATGCTAGTTCAAGGAATCCTAGAAGGCTGCCGCACCAGGGAGTTTTCTCCTAGTAGGCTGGCATACTGAGGCACTCCTTCAAAACAGCGTGTTGACTAAAGATGCAAATACTCAAGTGTGAGCTAAATAAAAAGTGAGGTATGTTTGTATGTGTATAAGGAGATACATTATCTTCCAACTTCCATCCGAATTCGATCACCTAGGCCCAAGGCCTAGTTAATCTTTATTTTATCTCCAACACAATCCTTTTTGATTATTGGACAAGTTCTCTAACTTTCCTTTGCCTCAGTTTCCTCATCAGGAAAGTGGAGTAATAGTACCTAAGAGAATTGTTGTGAGCTGAAGAAATCTACCTGTGCTTATGTAAATAATTTCTATGTGTCTGGACAGGTACAAGTGGTTGGTTGAGTGGAGGAAAGTGTTAACTATAAGTTTCCCCCAAAATGGTCTTTCTCCTTCTCTTTTGCTTTTAGTAATAGATCACAAAGTGGGCAGAGAAGACTAAAGTACACATTTTTTCTAAGGAATTTTATTGATAAGTGTTCCAAATAGTATTTTTTTTTTAATTTTTCTTTGCATTGGTAGAGATGGGAGGTAAAGAGCAGACATAGAGGAAGTCAACAGACAAAAGTACCTTAGAGGATTCCAGCAGCAGTCCTCTGGGGCTCGGAAGGCCAGTGAAAGTTAGCCTTAGACTTATAACCTGGACATGGCCTTCCCCACTCTCCCCACGCTGTTTTCCCCTCTGGGGATTTCTTAAATTACCTAGAAAAAGAAAAGCGATCATCTGAAAAACTCAACGGACACAGAAGGTCTTAAAAGGGTGGAGAGAGTGGGCCACTTGTTTAGAAATTTCACCGGAGAGGAAAGGCCCCATGAGCAAATAGCGCCTGGGTGCCTGGACAACTGTGCCATAATGTGAGCACAATGCTGGATCGGTGGATTGAGGCCCCATCTTGGTCCCTGGGGCACTTAGCGGGAATAGGGGAACATGGAAGACTTCTACTCTTTGCTTTGTGTCCAGCTTAGGTTCCAGGAGATAAACTGGTATCATTTCAATTTGGGCTAGGGAGGGTACAGGTCTGTGATCTTCTGCTGTCCGCATCCTGGATGGCAAGCGCAACTTTCAGACGGACGGTGTGCGGGTGGGCCAGACTAGAGGTGGCTTTCCCTCCTGGACCCCAAGGGGACCTCCGCGCCACCCCTCGGTTCTCTCTTTCTCCCTTCCCCTTAGGATCTACACGGGCTGCGACATGGACCGCCTGACCCCTTCGCCCAACGACTCTCCGCGCTCGCAGATTGTGCCCGGCGCCCGCTACGCCATGGCCGGCTCTTTCCTGCAGGATCAGTTCGTGAGCAACTACGCCAAGGCCCGCTTCCACCCGGGAGCTGGAGCGGGACCGGGACCGGGGACGGACCGCAGCGTGCCGCACACCAACGGGCTGCTGTCCCCGCAGCAGGCCGAGGACCCGGGCGCTCCGTCGCCGCAGCGCTGGTTCGTGACGCCGGCCAACAACCGGCTGGACTTCGCCGCCTCGGCCTACGACACGGCCACGGACTTCGCGGGCAATGCGGCCACGCTGTTGTCGTACGCGGCTGCCGGCGTCAAGGCGCTGCCGCTGCAGGCTGCAGGTTGCACGGGCCGCCCGCTCGGTTACTACGCCGACCCCTCGGGCTGGGGCGCGCGCAGCCCCCCGCAGTACTGCGGCGCCAAGTCGGGCTCCGTGCTGCCCTGCTGGCCCAACAGCGCCGCGGCCGCCGCGCGCATGGCGGGAGCCAACCCGTACCTGGGCGAGGAGGCCGAGGGCCTGGCTGCCGAGCGCTCGCCCCTGGCACCCTCGGCCGAGGACGCCAAGCCCAAGGACCTGTCCGACTCCAGCTGGATCGAGACGCCCTCCTCCATCAAGTCCATCGACTCGAGCGATTCCGGGATTTACGAGCAGGCCAAGCGGAGGCGGATCTCGCCAGCCGACACGCCGGTGTCCGAGAGCTCGTCCCCGCTCAAGAGCGAGGTGTTGGCCCAGCGGGACTGCGAGAAGAACTGCGCCAAGGACATAGGCGGCTACTACGGCTTCTACTCGCACAGCTAGGCCGCCCGGCCCCAGCCCGCGCCCGCCGGCGCCACCCTCCCCGACCCTCTGCTCTGCCCCACGTCCTCCTCCCCAGGCCCCGCTCTTTGCGCACTCGCTCTTTCTCACTTGACCCTCGAAGACCGTCTGCGGGGGATAAGTGCAGGTCTCCCACTATGATTTTAACTCTTCTCTTTCTTCCTGCACAGCCATCTCTGCAGTTAGCGCACCGACCTTGAACGTGGCTGTGAACCTTGTGGTTTTCCAACTTTTCTTCTGTGAAGTTCTGATCTGCCCCGTCTTCACCCCCACCCCTTCTATTTTTCTCATCTTCTTCTTTCTCTTGGAATGAAACTCTTCAACTTTAGGAGACCTGGGCAGTCCTGTCAGGCAGCAGCGATCCCGACCCGCCTTTGTCTTGGCCTCCCTATTAACCATAGGATGTTGACTCTAGAACCTGCACCCACCCAACGCGTCCTTTCTTATACCCGAGTGGATGGATGGATGGATGGATGGTAGGGATGTTCATAATTTTAGTGGAACAAAGCCTGTGAAATGATTGTATATAGTGTTAATTTATTGTAACGAATGGCTAGTTTTTATTCTCACTGTCAAGGCACAAAACCAGTTCACGCTTAACTTTTCATTCCCTTCCTCCATCCTTTTCTTTTTCTCCATTCTTTCTTTCTCTCCCCACCCTTCTTTGTTTTCTTGTGAGATATTAAAGATATTGTAAGAGGCTCTGGAAACATGAAACACTCCATAATGACGGCTCTCTCACTTCTCAATTCATTGCATGATATAACCACTATGTGCCCCAGGGCATACACAATGGCTATGGAGAACCCGCCAGAACACCTGTAAAAGCTAGTTGTCTCTTCCTAGGCAAGTCGATCAAGTGGCACGATGCCTGCAAAGCAGAGTTAACTGGAGTTGTCTGTGCCCCCCCCCAATGGAATAGCTCCACATCAGCAATATTATTTTGCCTTATTTGTTTTTCCTCAAAGTGCCAAATCCATTACTGGTCTGTGCAGGTGCCAAATATGCTGACAAACTGTTTCTGAATATCTTTTCAGTCCCCACTCCACCTTTATATGCTGTAAATCTTTGTAATGAATAATCTAACGATATAGATGACTGAATTGTTGGTAACTATAGTGTAGTCTAGTGAAGATGAACTGTGTGAGTTGTATATTTTACTGCATTTTAGTTTTGAAAACGATTCCCCCCACCACTTAGACACAGCTGAAATTTGACTTTCTTGGGAAAAAACTAGCATTATTGCAAGTAAGACTGATTTCCCCCTAAGTCTTGTTATATTTGATAAGGAGCATTAATCCTCCTGGAAATAGATTAGTAGGATTTCTAATGTTGTGTAGCAAACTTATACTTTTTTTGTACTTTAAAATCAATGTGAAATATGCATCATACACAATATTCAATCTAGATTCCAGTCCATGGGGGATTTTTCCTAATAGGAATTCAGGGTCTAAACGTGTGTATACTTTGGCTCTTCTGTAAATCAAATGTTGTGATTTTTATATTTGTTTTGTTTTGTCTGTGAATTGAATAATTTATACAAGTACACACTCCACTGAGAATCGTTTTGTTTTCTGCTCGTTTGTATCGTCTGTGTATAACAATAAAACTGGTAAAACGCTAACTATGGTGTTTGAGAGCAGTTTACAAGTTTGCAAATAATTATTATAGATTATGGCTTTGAAGCAAGACCCTTCAAAAGACCCTCTGTTCTGGGAGTTAATAGTAGTCACCTCCTACATCCCCTTAATTTTGTTTTGAAGTGCCACTGATGATTATTTTTTCTTATTTACAATTATTTAACTCTCTATGAGTGTAGTTCTCTTTACTCCTGTATTTTTTTTTTTTCTAGGAAAACATTTGCACCTTCTTTCTCCCAGCTCTGATTCTCTCCGAAGTGGAAGTGACAGGATAGAGGGTCTTTAGATGAGTTAAGAATCTCTTTAAATTTCACACTGCAATCTGAGGCATTAGGTGAGAGCAATTTAAAGGAAGTCAAGACAAACTGTTGACCGAAGGTCCTGAGAAATTTGGTTTTACAAAGAGGCCTTGGAGGTGGCTGTCGAATCTTTAATGCAAACACCGGAAGAGCCTACATTGTTAGAGGGTGATTTCAAGTTATTGTTCGGGATGGAGTGGAGAAAAACCCGCAGAACCAAACCGTGCAAGGGTGGTTTTTAGGGATTGAGTTTAATATTTGCTTTAGAGAGGAGCTGGGCAGTGAGGGGCCTGAGAGCATCTACTTTGTCTCTCCTATAATGGAATCCTTGCGGGTTTATCCAGGTCAGGTTCCCACCCATGAAAACAAATGGCGATGAGGAATTTCATGAGCAAGTTTGAAATTCTGTCTTTACTTCATAGAGGCGAGTTCTGTACTTTAGTCTCCAAAGAGAGGGTGACTCCGGAAAGAGGCACCTTCTCCTTTAGTCTGATTTGGCCTGGGGTGACAGAACTTAATGTATCAGTACCCAGAGTTTGTCCCGTGTCCCCTTTGTGGTGTGACAGATATAAAGAGGCTTCAAAATTGCAATTAAAATGAAAAGTCGAGGGGCATATGACACTGATTTGCCTTCCCTGGATAATCCCGCCGCTAGACGGCGTTCCGTGGAGTCTGAGTGCCTCAGAAAGAGAGCAAAAAAGAAAAACGTTCAGTGATTCGCCTTTGTTTTTCCTTCCCCTTCTCCTCACCTACGAAGTAAAGACGACGACAAAAAAAGTGCCAAACACCGTGTGCGTGTTGGGACAGGAGTGGACAGTGTGTTCCCGTGACCGTGCACCCACTCGGGGCTGCGCTCTGTGCTCGCCCGCCTGCCCCCGGGCCGAGCAGCAGCAGCAGCAGCACGTGCAGCCCCTGGGCCGCGTGGACGGAGCGCGTGCTCGCGGGGGGAACCAGGGCTCCGGGGCGCGTGCCCGCGGGCTGTCCGAGCACGCTCGACCCCAGGTCCCGCTGGCGGGAGCGCGCCGGCCGGCCGGGCCGGTCCCCGGGAGTCCGGGAGTGGTTGGTGTCAAGTGCGTAAGCGAAGCCCTTAGACTCCGAGGAGAGATTTCACAGGAACGGAGTGCCTCGTGCCGCCGCTCGAGCTGCTCTTAGCAAGCTTCAAAAAACACAGGGGAGGTCGTTTCCCTCGCAGCTCCGCCATCTGCTGTGTGGACTGAGTCAGCGTGAGGTAAATTCGCAGCCACGCGCTCGCTCCTCTTCGGAGGAGGCTGTGTCGCTTCTCTGGTCCCCTGACTGCACGAACATGGCTCCTCGGGAGGAGGAGAAGTCTGAGCGGCCAGTGGCTGCAGGGCGGAGCAGAGGCCAGTGTGGCCCTGGGGATCATCCAAGTTCCCGTCCCAGGCCGCTCTCCAGGAGGACCCACAGGGATGGCGGACCCTCCCTGGAAACTCAGTGTTTCCCAAGGCGTGCTTCCACAGAAAGGAAGGAAGGAAGGAAGGAAGGAAGGAAGGAAGGAAGGAAGGAAGGAAGGAAGGAAGGAAGGAAGGGAAGAGGAGAGCGCGCCACCCTTGGCTTCCTTCGCCCGCTTCCCGTGCCATCTTACCCCGCGCAGGTCATCGAGTGCTGCTGCTGCAGGGTCCGAGGCCTAACCAGCCTTCCCCTGGGAGACCAGGCCCAGGCTTAGGTGAGGCCTGGTGTGCGCTCAGCCTGGGCCTCGACGTCCATCGTGCAGGGCAGCGGGTGTGAGTGCAGGCAGCAGGCCTGGGGTCCTGCAGCAGGGCAGGGCCAGGCCTTCCAAGTCACAGCCTCAGGCTTTCCTGCCAGCTGCTGCAAAGCCAGGCCTCAGCACCCAATAGCCTTCAGGATTTACAGCATTTGATTTCTTTTTCTTTTATTTTATTTTAAAGTACCAGCGGGAGACTTACTGACCCATTTATTTCACAAATCGTATTTCTGATTTTTTAAGAGTGAAATAATGGGAGCTGTTAGCAATTAGGAACTTAGGGCCTATGGAGAACGAAGTTATGTTTTCTTACAACTCCAACTATTAATAGTTCTTTTCTGACTCACCTTTTTTTGGGGTGATATTTATCCTTTTAGCACTGAAGTTTTCATGACTATTTTATTTTCTGTTTAGGGTACAGGTTACAGACAAAACTTTACTAAGTGGAGGCCATATACATTCTTTAAAAAAAGTTTAAAACAAGTGATAGTCAGACAAACATATGTTCACAATTTTATAAAAAATATTCAGCTTGGTCTCAAGGGCAGCATCTTGTTTGCATGTGTCTCTCAGTCACAAGACATTTTGGACAAGGGATAGATAAAAGTAGAACTTATCCTATGTTAAAACAAACTTGTCTAGATTTCCTCGAAAGCAACAGCAACAATAGATAAGCTTAGGTATGAAACCCACTCAATTCAATTTTTAAAATATTTAATTTAGTATGACAGCAACTGTGTAGCTAATTTTAATATTTGAATGAGTAATGTAGCCTAATATGAAGTATTTCTAAAGGTAGTTGAGACCTTTAAAGCACTCCAGATCTTTGTGAATTACTAAAATTGAAATTATATTTTCTTTCCTAATATTAAGAGGATTTGAATCTCTCTGAGAAGACAGACTTTAAAACAGGCAAGAGTTTAGACTCTGTATTATACTTAGTTTAGATAACGGTCTTGAGAGTTGTATGTCTTTTTGTTTTTCCTCCTTGGCTTGTGTGTTAGATTGTCCCATTTAAAATATATTCACTTGAATGAAATCCCCACTACTTTCACAATGAAGTAAACTTGATGGAGCTGATTATATCTGCCTTGTGTGTATTTTACACTCACAGTATGGTTTTCAGGGGTGTTCAAGGCATGGCGTGAAAGATTTGATTTGAATAGTTCCATTAATCCAATAGGGGGGAACATAGCTTAATAGACCTTCTAGTGATAGCTCCCCTTCTTACTATGCTAACCCTGAAATAAATATATAATCTAGTATTAGGAACATGGCATTTAAAAGACCCTTGCTGGCAATATTTAATTTAATAAATATACTAACTGTGACATTATTAGTACAATGAAGCTATACCACAAGTTGATTCCTCCCGGTTGTTTGACCTATTCTTGTCACTAGAATCCTTATAAACATATCCAGCAATCTCTACTTCAATTTTGTTTTAAAATTGTTTTGAATTTCAAGTCTTTAAAAATATCTGCATGTTAGAGCTTTCATTGTATGTACAGAGAAGCATTTGTATTTTGTATCATGGTATACTTTTTTTTTTTTTTTTTTTTAAATCAGGAAGCTGATAGAAATTAGGATGGAAAGGCATCTCCAAAGAGATGCTTTTTATTGTTTTAGCCAGTATACTTAATGTCATTAGGGGAAAAAAGTACAGGATTAAGTTTCAAGGTAACAGTTGGATCTGTATTTTGATGGTTAAGATACTAAGTTTCAAGAAATGGTAAGTTAATTAAACTTTCTAATTGGACAAAACCACAAATCTTGCTTATATCAGATTTATTATTTACATTAGGTTAATTTATGTTCCGGCTTAGTATACTTCTGTTAGGAAAAAGTGCACTTTATGAGTGGAAGAGCTGTTCAGTTCAATCTTATCATTCAGATGTCTAAAGAAAAAAAAAAAAACCAGCCATGTTGTTCTAAAACTACAGGCCTTCCTAAGGCACACCTGAACTTTGAGGGTGTATTTGCCATTTATTTTGCCATTCCTACCACGAAAGAAAGGCACTTTCAATCTTAGAAAAATTCAGAAGCAAATTTTTGGTTCTCAGTTAATTCAGTTTCATCTTAAAAGTTCAAATTTAGCAAAGCACATGTTCCCTTGTTCATGCCAAGTGTGATAAAAACTAGTCGAAAAATAAAACCATTGCAAACAAGTAGAACACTGCACTCCACTGCACACTGTATAGGCCACATCATTTGTGGGCATATGTAAATCTGCCTTTGAAAGTTTATAGAAAACCCCATTATCTCAGATAGATTTGAGTTGTGCTTCTTAAATATCTTCTCTAACTATGATAAGCATAAGCATGAACATTCAGACATTTGCAATCTTCTATCAACAAAAGTTATTCTTTCTAGAGTTCCAGGATATCTCTCTAAGCACAGGAGATAATATTTTCTTGATTGTATCTGCAGTATTAGTTAGTGAAGTCACCTATCAGTCTTTGTAATGCAGTCAGTTATAGACTGTTTTGTGAGATTCCAAATTTAATCTCTGTTTATAATATGAATCTACCATATATATTGTAGCTTAATATTTGTGAACTTCAATGAATAAAATATACATGGGCCTTATGTAGATAAAGTTTAGGTCATCTGTAATTAGCACAATCATTTTTTAGAATGTTCAGCTATTTTATGTATTTCTGTTATTTCAGATGTCTTGCTTGATTGAGAATTTATGGAAGCCAAAACAGTATTTCTAGTTAAAAAGTGTTTCCAAAGTGGGTAGTGTTTTTATAACTTCTTGTGGTTTTGAGTAAAAATTATAAATTTGGACATAGTTTTACCAAATAATAGCAATGTTTACTACTCAGAATCTTTCTTTTGAGAAAACAAATTTATAATGAGAATTTGTCCTTTCATGATTTACTTAACATGGAATGCAATATATTTTATTCAAATAAAATCTTTTCCCACCTCTGTCTTAATTTGCTATTTCTTAAAGTGATTGCATTGTTAATAATTGTTACAGCTTGTTCACCTTTGGCACTCATTCTCTTAGTTTATGCTCACATTCTGCTTTGTTCCTGTGGAGAAAGTCAAAGAACCATACTGACTTTTTCCTCAGCAAATGTGTCCTCTCCTCCACCTCTGCACTCCCTGACACTCACTCTGCCCTGCTGCAGCTCTTGCCAGCTACTCTTTTTGGAACCTACTCTTTTTTTCTTTTGCTACCACCCTCAACCTGAATCTTTATAAACTATCCTGACTCATCAGTTTGCCTATTTAAGGTTAGAACTTTTACACTTTCCCCCAAAGCAATTTTAAAGTGTGGGGGACAAATATTAGATGCTTTGTGTCCTTTTATTTAACCCCTTCTATCCTTAATGATATGTTTTTTCATCTATATGTTTGTGTATTCATTTCATCAATACACATTCACTTTTCTATGATCTGGTTTCTCTGTGTATTTGTGAAAGGACTATCTAATATTTTTTGTCTGTTACTGACTTAGATTCTTTTTATAAAGAACATCCTTAGCTATGTGAGCCTCTCCATTTATCCCTCATCTCTTTTGTGCTTAAGATCCTTCTGTCAATGCTTTCTTTGATCTTTTTTGATTCAGCTTCCTCATTTGTGTGGACACTACTACAGTCTTTCTTATGTGTTCACCAGTGCACTCGGAATTAAAGGCACAGGCATTGTTACCATATAGTCTTATTCTCTTAGCTATTTTAAATCATAATTAGCCCTTTTGTGGCTTGATATCATAGATTTTGCAATTGCTTTACTTCTCATGATAGCTTTGCTGGCTTTCTTTGCTCTGATTGCTTTCCCATTCATTCATCCATTTGTAAAAAGTTTCTAAAATATTTTCAATGTGTATGACCTCAGATATGTCTCTCATAAGAAAATTACTAGTCATGTCCTATGTGATGTGGATGTGTAGCTGTAAAAAAAAAAAAAAAAATCTGACTGCGCTCTTCTTGTATTTAAACAACCCTTTTTTATTTTACAGCTCTGTTTAGGATAGTTGGATTGTTTGATGGTAGTAGGCCTTAGGAGGTTTCTAGGAAAAGGGTAATTTAAAATCTTATGCAGAAGTCTTCCTTCCTTCCTTCCTTCCTTTCTTTCTTTCTTTCTTTCCTTCCTTCTTTTTAATGTGAATTGGTGTTTTGCCTGCATGTATAACTGTGTAAGGGTGTCAGATCTTGGAATTACAGACAGTTGTTAGCTGCTATGTGGATGCTGAGAATCGAACTCTGGTCCTCCAGAAGAACAGTCAGTGCTCTTAACTGTTGAGCCACCTCTCCAGCCCTAGGCAGAATTCTTTAACCCTTTTCTTTGGTAATCCTGTTCTTCCTTGGTTTCCAAGTGGTGAAAAAAAGTGGCTGCTTTAACTTTTGAAGTGTTATTCTTCATGTACTTCTTGAGCTCATTGTTTTCACCTACTTGATTTTTCTTTTGGTCTGTTAATTTGTAGTCTACAGTTTTTTCTATTTGGTCTTCTTTGAAACTTCTAATATAAAGGTCACATTCTCTTTATTCTTAACTCAAGCTTAACATGATGAAGATTAAAATGAATTTTTTTTAGTTTATTTTTCTTTGTGCTAATATAAGCACAAAGGCATCAATATAAAATATATATACCACTCAAAAGAAAGACATTTTATGACTATACAGTTATACATACTATATATATAGCTTTTAAAGTAAGTACATCATTATTAGTTTTTTTTCTGTATATTCATAAAAGTGTGTGTGTGTCTATGTGCACTAGAATGATAAAAAAAAGTCAAGAAAAGCAATAGAGGATTTTGATACTCCTTTTTTTTGTTGTTGTTTTTTGTTTGCCTTAGAAACTACTATGTCATCCTTCCACAGCCTACAGCATCCTTTAACAATCAAAAATCTCTTATTTGAGGAAATGGTTACTCCCTCAGATTAGGATCCAGAAGCCTTTACATTTATTATTGCTTAATTTTCACACAGTTTAATCTTCATTTGAGTAAGAAGCTGGTGAAAATTTACCATGTTAAAGAAATATTCATATAATATAGCTAAAAATTTATAGTTGATTACATAGAAATTTAGAATGTAAGTTACTTATATTAAATTAGTTTCCAAAATGTAGAGTTCAAGGAAACTTGTCTCTTAGTGAGTTGTAGAAACAGTGAACACAAAGTTATTATTACTGTTTGTTATTGTTTTGAGGCTCTGAATGGTCTGGAATTCACTCTGTAGACCAGGTTGGTCTTGAATTCTGCCTATCTTAACCTCCCCACTTCTTGGGGTTAGAGGTGTGTACCACCATGCCTGGCTACAAAAAGACACTACATGGTGATCTACACTATTTTTATTTGTAAAATGAAATCTTTCAATTGCATTTCAGCTGTAATGAATTGGTCTATTTGCAGATTTCTGACTTTTTTTTTCTTTTGAGACAGTATTTCTCTGTGTAGCCATGGCTGTCATGAAACTCACTTTGTAGAATTCAGAGATCCACTTGTATCTGCCTTGGGAGTGCTGGGATTAAAGGCATGTGCCACCACAACCCAGCAATTTTTGACTTCTTAATGAAGTTCAAATTCAAATGTTATGAGCTAAGATAGAGTTACTACAGGAGAATGGCTTTCAAAGTTTTAAAAACTGAAAAACATAGGTAAAATTTTACAAAATGTTTGTGCTACATAAATTTACCTTGCTATTTTAAAGTTACTTTCAATTTTATTGAAAAGAAAATTTTAGGTATGACCTAGAAAATGTATTTTTTGATTCTCTTGAACAGTGGCTTTATATTTGAAAAACAGATCAATTCTGTTAATTTGACCAGCTAAGCATGTCCCCACTTTTCTCTTGTATTATATCTTTGTATGTGAATTTTAATTTTTTTCTAGAACAGTGAACTGTGTAAGAAAAATCAAGTGAATGCCTTTTTTAACAGTCTATTTGAGTACATGAAGACATAAAGGGTGATAGTATGATAAATTGTCCCTTTTATCTTTTCCATCATTAGGATCTTTAACTTTTTTTTTTTTAATGTTTCTTAAGGGTTTTTGTTTTGAGACAGGGGCCCAGGCTGGCCTGCAACTCACAGAGACCTGCCTGCCTCTGCTCCTGGGTCCTGGGGTTCAACTATCTTACATGCCCCAGGCCTCGCCTATTCTTCATAGTTAGAAGAAGAGTTGATTTCTTTGTTCTAACTTGTCAGGTGACAAATGGTATCTGTCCATTACAACACAATCTCATACCTAAGGACGACTACAATAGGAATTAAAAAGTAGAAATAATTAGATTGAAGAATGATCATTTACTCTAAATCTTCTCTTTCCACGTGGAGTGATTATTGAATCCAGAGCCTCTCAGATTCTAACCAAGTACTCTGTCACAGAGATATATTCCTCAGCCCTTAAAAATAGCTATTTTAAATGATGTTTTTTAGATTTACTTATTATTTTATGTACATGACTGTTTGTTGCACGTAAGTGCATCATGTGAGTGCCTGCTGCCCTTGAAGTTTAGAAGAGGGAGGTTGAATCCCCTGGGACTGTTCTTACAGAGGATTATGAACCACCAGGTGGATGCTGGAAATCAAACCCATGTCTCTGGTAAGAGCAAGAAGCGCTTGTCCACTGACTCAGCTCTCTAGCTCTTAAATAACTATTTTCAGATAATTTTGTCTTTTTCTTTTTTTTAAAATCACTTATCAGTATGGACTCTTTTAGAAGAAGCAGTTTAGCTTCTTGAGAAAAGTAATCTCAAGTACAGTGTCTTCTCAATTTCTGCATAGAAATATTTGTCTCCCTTAAGATCTGTATGAGAAAACAGAATGGCAAATGCTGCCTTTGGGAACTCTACAATCAGCTGTACAGTAGCTTTTATCTGGAAAAAATTAAATCAGAGAGTGTTCCGGAAACATTTTCTATTTGTCATCTGATGTTGTACTCTAAATAATAAGTATCACATTCTCCAAAGCAGTCTTACTGTATGAAACAAATGCAGAATTCTAAGGGTGAGAATTCCATTTAGGCAATGCATGCTATAGAACAGATTTTAATTCAGTTATAGAGGGAGTACCTCTGACTATGTCAGGGAGAACATTTCTTCTCATCAGTTCAGGGCAGATGCAAACTGCTTACTTACTCAGATGGCTTCATAGTTCATGGCATGTTCCCTAGTCATTTACTTTTAATGGTCACATCCATTTGAGATCATCACCCTGCGAACAGAGTCAATAAATTACATATTTGGGAAGTTTATTTAGTATATTATACAAATATCATAGAAACTTACATTTTTTATTTGTTCAGATTTATAATACCCTAAAGCACAAGGATATTTGATATTATTTTCTCTAGAAAAAAGTTAGTATTATATGTTTGTTTTTGTATACTATTTATATATGAGAGAATTATAATTATAGGATGAAATAAGACCTATTTATTTGTTGAGAAATATAATGTAGTTTGTAAAGGTTTATCAGCTTTAGGACTTAAAATGCCTAAATGCAAAGGCATGCTATGTAGCCCAAGATGGCCTTAAGCTCCCCATTCATTTGCTTCTGAATGCCAAGAACTCAGGTTACAAGAGTGCAGTACTGTGTTCTGCTTGGTTTTTGTCATGTTCAACTAAGCTTCTGCAGAGTTCACAAATCTGAAGCTTCTACAACTTAAAAATAAGAAGGTTAACAGGAAGAAAAATTAAGGTTATTGATCCTTATTTCTTAGATTCTTATTTCTGCTACTCGCTTTTCTTAAATGCAGCATGTCATCTGTGCTGGAATTAAGTATTTATTAATGCTCAAGAAACTAGGCAGTCATGTGACCATGGCTTATTATAGCTTGCTCCTAAATTTAGAAATGTTCCCAGATTGAAAAATGGTAAAAGGATTAGAGAACAAATGCACAGTTTTTAGTTTATTCCTTATTTTGGGTTTAATTTTTTAAAGCTAGATTTCATCATTCTCATCATTATACTTAGCCTTAATGTATGTTAGAATATTTTGAGACCCTTAGATTTAGTCCAAATTATACTTCTTTTGTTTGTTCACTTAGTATTATTTCTAGAAATTATATATAGTCAAGTTTTTATTACCGAGGCATTTCCTGTCTTTGAATTATCTGTATATATTGCTTCTCATTTGTTTCCATCTGCCAATCTTTTGATTATTTTATTTCTTAGTTTCACTTGTTAATAAAAAAGGGAAATTATGGTAAAAATGAAATCTGTTTATTAGTGAACGCAATTTGGCAAGAGAAAAGATACAAATATTTCTAAAATAAAATCTTTAGACTAATGGGTTTTATTTATGCTTGCTCTTTTTGCAGTTTAAACTAAAATTAAATGAAAAGGTTTTCGTTTCTTTTTGGCAAACCAAAAGCAACACTCTGATAGTTTCCTTAGATGCCCTAATGAGTTATCTTATCACTGAGTACTGTTTAGCATGCAAACACCTGAAGCAAACCTCAGGATTGCTTTACTATTATGCAATGGCTTTTTGGCTAGACTTCAAGCTAAATGTCTCACCAGTCCCCTTTGCCTCTTATAGGTTACTCATGGAGGGAGGAGTAATAATGGACAGCATCATACCCATTTTTGTTTTCTTACATGCAGGTGAGTGTGGTGGTATAGTATTTTCTTTAAGGTATTTTCACAACTTAGAGAAATGAAAAGTAGCTTCTTTTTACAGAAAGATAAAAAACTGATGATTCTCAATTCAGTACAAACTGAAACAGCAAGAACTTCTCATGTAGATTGGATTACTTTTAATTTAGTAAGCCTTTGCTGATTTCTATGACTAAGGCATGGATAAGATACTGTGGAGACTTTAGGATGGATTGAATGCATTGCTTTCTGTGATTTCTGAAAAGATTGTTCTACATGATGGAAAATGGTTAAGTGGTGAGTTCTAGAAAAGCATAGGAGAAAAGCCTTGGGAACATAGGTCCTGTATGACTATGTCCAGGTGAAGGAATCATGGTGGCTTTGGGTAGAAAAAAAAGTCATAAGTTTTGCTGTGGAAGATGGAACAGGCAAAGCCTACTTAAATCAGCAGCCAGAGGCCAGAGAGATGGCTCAGCAATTAAAAGTATGAATTGCTCTTTATGAGGATGCGGATTCAGTTTTCAACACCCACTTTATGCCTCACAGCTACTCATGACTCCTGTTCCAGGGCATCAGATGTTCCTCCTGGCCTCCATCGGCACAGCACATACCCCTCAGATAAACATATAATTAAAAATAATTACAAAAAGAAATGTTAATGCTTGGAAAACAGAATGTATCGGAGAAAAAAAAGAGTAAGATTAGAAAGGGTTGGGAACTTTCATACTCTCATTTAGGATTAACAAGGTCCTGGGTTCTATTCTAATACTGAAAAAAATGGGACTCTGACCAATAGAAATAACTGTGAGTAAGCTGCAATGACTTTGTATATACTCTAAGAAACAGTGTGTGTTACTATACAACTTACATTTTCTACTTAATAAATTTAGGCTCTATTTCCAACCAGTATACACTATTTCATTCCTTTTTGTTTTTTTTAATCTTTACCTTTACGTTGTATGGACAAATCATACCTTCTGTAACTAGCTCTTTATGCTTTTGTAGTTATTGTTAGGATTTTGCTACTGTGAAAATCATACTTTGTATATTTATCCACATTTTCTTGTAATAGATAACAATAGGATAATTTTCTAAATGTGTAATTTCTGGTGTATAAGCAATACAAACTTGAAGTTACTCTGTAAGTATATGAAGATTTGCTTCTCCATTTTCTCATCAGCTCCAGTTATGTCAGTCTTGACATAATTAAAATTTTTATAGTATTGATAAATTTAGAAGTTGGCATCTAAAATTGGGAGGTATCTACTAACTAGGGAACATATAACTGGGAATTTGTAATCTTGGGATGGGATAGCATAAGGAAAAACATGAAGGAATAATGTGAAATGCCTTTCTATACTGTTAACTTTTCTGAAGAATTTTTGAGGAATAGGGCTGGAGAGATGATGACACAGCAGTTAGGAGTACTTGTTGCTCTGTCCTGTAGAGGACCCAGGTTCAGCGCCCAATAGCCATACGGAGACAGCTCACAACTTTCTGTAACTCTAGTTGGAGGGGATTTGATGACCTCTTCTAGCTTCCGTACACATCAGGTCCCACCCACATTAATGAGAAGAATGCATAGTATTTATAGTTTAAAACAAACTAAAAATTTGAAGATAGACTATAGGAGCAATGTAATTACTAAATTAATTACTCAATTAATAAACTGAGAATTTATTATATTAGTATGGTTCATGTGTGAAAGCATTTTGCATATTTGAATTTAGTATACAGATGCTTAACTGATGCACACTTTAATCCTAGCACTTGGGAGGCCAAGGCAGGTGGACCTCTGTGAGTTTGAGGCCAGCCTGGTCTACAGAGTAAGTTCCAGGGCAGATAGCCAGAACTACAGAGTGATACCCTTGTCTCAAGAAAACAAAAGATAAAACCAAAACCAAACCAACCCTCCAAAACCCAAATGTTATTATTATATTTTTAAACAACCTATTAGAGATATAAAATCTCTTTTCACTGTTTGATCATGGTACCAATGTATAAGAAAAAGAAATGGTAAGTCATTTACTCAATTTTTTTTGATAGAATTATCATATACTAATCAAAAGGCATCATATAGTTGACTCATCTCTGTCTTTTCAGTTTGTAAACAAACTGTTACATTGACATAAATAACATAATTATAACTTGTTAATTACATATTTTGTTTTTATTTTGTGAGACAGGTTTTTGCCACATAGCACAGGCTTGTCTTGATCTTGAAATTCTCTTGCCTTAGCCTTTTGAATGTTAGGTTTATAGGCTTGTATCTCCATATCCTCCACATTTTGCTTTTAATAAAAATGTTACTTTCTAACCTTTAAAATATCAGTTTTACCACATAGATAACATTTTACTTGTATACAGTACTATTTCTTAAGTGGCTGATGAACTGAGATTAATTCATTTCAAAGATACATTAAATAGGAAAGAGGCACTAGTAAAATAATCATGATTTTTTTGGTTTGTTTTTCATTTCCAATGAAGAAAGGATTCTTCAGGGAAATTTTCACAGTGATGTATTTCGGATTGCACTGGTATGTACATATGAAATAAGTATGAATCTGTTCTAAGGAAGCTAGAGTAAGACCCTGGTTTTCCATTCATTGAACTTCCTGTTTTTCCAATGAGTGCTTATATTGGTCCATCTGCAGTCTACCACCGGGGCTACAGTACAGAAACATATTTTTCAGGTGCCTACCTTCTGTGCAGCTTAATGGATCAGTCTGTGCTTTGTTTTATCCTAAGGAGGTAGTAAAGTCTGAGTTTAATGTACAAATTCAAGAGATGCAAGATTTTACTTCCCAGGGTTGTTTGCTGCAGAGTACAGAACTTTACTTTCAGTTGTCTATGTATGTATACTTTATTGCTTTATATTAGCTGGGTAAGCATAATGGTAAATTTGGCTACCTCTGTGGCTTGTGAAAAACCCAATTTTGATTCATGAATATTTTGCCTATGAAAAAAATTGGAGATAGTAGTCCACATTGGCCCTAAGCTTAGTATGTAGCCAAAGCTGGCCTTGAACTCTTGATTTTTCTGCTTCTACCTCCCAAGTCTTGGGATTATGGGTGTGTGTCATCATTCTGGATATGGATGAAAAATAAATATGACTTCAAAGAAATTTTGCACTTGTTAGAAGCTTTGGGCTCTGCTTCTGACTTTTAGATTTTTCTGAACCAAAATATTCATTCTGATAGAAGAGATAGATGTTAATTCTAAGATGTTTTGTTTTAAATAGTCTGTTTCTATAATACCATCTTAAAAAATAATCATGCTGTTTATTAGGTCTGTCCACTAAGTAATGACATTTGATAAATGACTAATGCCACTAATCCTAATTCTATGCCTTAAATATTACTTCTGAGGGGGTGGGGAGATGGCTCAGTGGCTAAGAGTTTGGCTGTTCTTCCAGAGGAAAGGAGCTCTCCTTAGCAACCAAATCAGCTTACTTATAAACACCTGTGACTCCAGCTCCAGGGACACCTTCCTCTGGTTTTTTAGGCATATACACATGTGGTAGGCATGTGTGTATTAACGTGTATGTGTGCATGCGCGTGCACACACACACACACATACACACACACACAATTTTGATGCTCAAATCTTTGAACTATAAGCTTAGATACAAAAAGATAGAAACATAACAGATTTAATATTTTTATTTATGTTGATATTTACTACTTTATTGTAGTTGCTGTTAACACTAGGGCTATCTATAACCTTGAGTGTTCTGAGTAATGTTCAATATAAGTACATATGTCATTAAGCTGATAGCTTTCTTCTTTGTTTTCTTTTTCTTTTTTTGAAAAGGGTCTTTTCATGTAACCTTGGCCTGGAACTCAGAGATTATTCCTGCCTCTGTATCCCCATTGCTAGCATTAAAGGCTGGCCACCATGCTGTGCTGTAATTAGCTTTATAATTTGGAATCTCCAAAGGTATTAACTCTCATGGATCCTTTTAATTTTATTTTCAATGTTCTTTTGCATTTAACTAATTAGGCAAAAAGGTTATTTTTTATTTTTTAGGGTTTTCATAACTTAAAAGGTTCTGATTAGCAGCATATGAATTCTTTGACCATTTAAATAATATTTTTCTTAAAGAAAATATTTATGAGATGCTAATAAACTATTAAGTGAACAAGTAATATAATATGTGACAATTTTTACACCCTTCCTGCGGTGTGTAAAATTTTAATACAAACTTGGTGTGTACATGATAACAATTTACATGTTTATTTTACCATCTGGTAAATGTGTAAATGATATTTTGAGAAGCACATTTTGTATTCCCTTTGACAACTTATTCTTGACAATATGTGCCTTATCTTATGTATAGACTGGAAAGAGCTTGGAAATTTTTGAAAAGAAGAATCCTGGAAAAAAGATTCATGCTCTAGTTTGTTTAAAAAATATTAGGAGAATTAAGATTTAGTTTTTTGTACCAAGCTGAGGAATTGCTTGCATACTTTTCTCAGTCATCTTGTTAATCAGGGTAGAATAATCAGAGCATTTCCAAATATTATATTATGTTTATCAAACAAATTTTTTTATTAATGCTATAGGCCACATAGGTAGCAATAATAAAATAAGTTTGTATTTTGTTGCCTAACAGTATCACATCTTTTGCAGAGTGCTTAGCTTGTTACTACTGTGTCTAAATACTGGAGGATTATGTTTTTTCAGTGTGTTGCAATGAACCTCAAATGGATAGTTTTATCAAATAACAGCATTTTATGACGCTGTGGCCTTTTGCCTTTTTCATTTCATTTTTTTTGCTTATTGGTCTCACTGGAATAAATCTCAGGGATTTACACAAAACAAACAAACAAAAAATTTCCTATTTAGTTTTGTCATAATGCATTCTTTCTTAGCTGGTAATAATAATAATAATAAATGTTTGTGAAATTTGAAGGACTACCTCTACATACTAATTACATTCTAATTACCATCTGCCCATTTGTAATGAAGGATTTGATAAGAAAATTGTAAATGCTGGTTTTAAGAAATTTAATCTTCATCACAAAATCTTTACAATTAAAGCAAAATACAACTCAGAACTATTTTTATGTAGTAAATTTAGATATCTGAATATAAGAGTATCAAGAATATTTTAAAGTGAATTATTCATCTGTTATTTTCAAATAGCTATTCAAACTTTTCAGTTCCATTTTCCCTATTATTTTTCTCCTCATCAAATTTCTGCCTCAATGTTATGATCATGTGATATAATTCTGCGATATATTATTTGTGCACATCTCTCTCTACAGCTATGATTTGAGTTTCATTATTACTAATGTTTTATAAAGCTTATAACTTACTTTTCTCTAAATGATGTACTCTTCTCTACATGCATGATGAGTAGCAGCTGCATTTCCCAGTTGAGGTACAAAAGTTCAAACTGAGCAAACTTTCCTATAGTTAAATGGCTGGTGAGTGAAAGCAAGAATTGTACTCCAGATCTGCAATCCCTGATACCATGCACTTTTCACTACACTTCTGTCTCTAAATTTTAGTATGGAGGGAGAAATCTATATGTGTATGTATCTAGAAATGGTCTTGCCATATAGATCAGGGTGGCCTTACATCAGGATCCTTCTGTCTTAGTCTTTTAAATAGTAGGATTACAGTCTCACATCACTGTGCCTACCTAGAATCTTCTCTTACTGAAGTGTTTTAACGTTCAGTAAAGAGTCATTTTGTCTTGGATATAGGCGTATGCTGGGGTAGAGACTGGGAAGAGAGAGAAGAAATGAAGATGACCTTTTAGAATTTGTATAACACTTTGAATTTTCTAAAATTCAACTATTTTTGAATTGTTATTGTTATACATTCAGATCTTAACCTTAAGCCAATTTATTTGGGTTTACTTGTTAAGAAATAGATTTCAAGCCAGACACAGACCTTTAATCCCAGCATTTGGGAGGCAGAGGTAGGTGGATCTCTGTGAGTTTGAGGTCAGCCTGTTCTACAACGCCAGTTCCAGGACAGGTAGTGTGCTGTTACACAGAGAAATCCTGTCTTGTAAAACCAACCCAACCAAACCAAACCAAAATAAAGTGGATTTGGAATTCAAATCAAGTAAATACAAATAAACTAATATGCACTTAAAAATAGGCAAAAATGGTGTCACAGAAACTATGGAAGCTTTATAAATCAAATCAGCTGGGTTAAAAAAACTAAAAATATTATAGTGAAAATATAAATAACAAATACTTATTGAATGCTTTTGCATGACACTGGTCTAATTTTACTACATTGATAATTAACAGTCTTCTGAGGTCCATATTATTGCTATTTTCATTGGCAGTTGAAAGAATTGAGGCACGGGGAGGTAAGCAACTTTTCTAAGGAAACAGCAGTAGATGGGCCAGCATTTGAAGTCAGAAAGTCTGTTTTTAAAGTGTTGACTATTAATAGCAGTTTTATGAAGATAATGACATAGGAACTGGTAAGAGAGGTCAGTGATTGAAAACCCTTGCTGCTTTCCCAGAATCCTAAGGTTTTATTCCCAGCATCTACACAATTACATTTGTAACTCCTGATTCAGCATATCTGACACCCTCCTCTGGCCTCCATGGGCACCAGGAATGCATTCAGGCAAAACTAAAGAGTATTCTATTTCCTCCCTTCATTCTGATCTCTTTGCATTATTATTACAAAAATCAGAGTGAAGGAAAAAAATGGAGTCAAATTGGAATTAAGAACTCAAGAGAAAAATTAATCCCCAGTAGATCTTCAGTGTATAGGTTTAATTCATTTAGTGATGCAAAGTATAGGCAAAAGCCAAACCAAAACAAAAAACAAAAAAATCAAAACCAATCCTGGGAAACAGACCTAGGCAAATCTCTGTGATTTTGAGGCCAGTCTGGTCTACATAGAGAGTTCCAGGCCTGGCAAGGTACATAATGAGATCCTGTATAAAAAAAATTTATTTCAGGTGTGTGATATTATTTTTCCAAATGGAGTAATAGAAAATATCTTGTTTACAGATCTGCTAGCATTTCCTTCTTGTTAGTCTTTCATGGCTCTGTATCATTTTCAGTAGGTAGAACTGTTTCAGAACTAAAAACCATTTTAGCAGTGTGCATTTCTTTTATAATAATGAACTGAGATGGTTTCACCTTTTGTTCAGGTTTGTCAGTATCTCAATATTTTATTCATAAGTTTTCTTGTATAACAAAAACTATATTTGGTAAAATAGCCATTTTAAATAAGAAAAAGTCATTTTTTTCCTAATAGAGCACATTTTAAAGAAAGGACAGTATCTGTAGAAAGTGTTCTAAACTTATACGTTCTAGTCATTTATATACATAGTAACTGTGGTTGAAAATCATCTATACGACTGTTACAATGAATATTTTATTGTTTTCTGGTATTTTATTTATATTCAAAATAATACAAATGTTTATAGAGAACACTTGGTAGACCTAGTCATTGGGTATGTAAATCTAGAGGTTTCCTCTGTGTGCATGAGTGGTGGGAGAGCAGGGGGTAGGTGGTGTTTATTCCAAATTGATTTCTACTTTAGGTGCTTTATCTTATTAGAAATAAAATGAAAGCAGAAAAATAAATAAGACCTGTAAAAAATAATAGTAGAATTATTTACTTTTAGAGTTTATTTGTATAGTTTCAATTCAGTACATATAAATGCAAATTGAAATAACTTCCTTTGATAGTTTAACATGTTTGCTTTGGAATTAGGGTATAATTCAGTAGTAGAACTCTTTCCCAGTATGCAATATTTCAAGTATTGCATTCAATCCCCAGCACTATGAAAATTTAGCAACAGCAGCATAATAAAATTAGTAATAAAAGTAAATACAAATATACTTTTGAGTTTTTTATGAACGGGCCTTTTATTAGTTGTCTCAGTTTGCAAATAAGAATATAAAAAGGAGCTAATGCTTTTCTGTGTTAAATACTATTTTATTATGTTTTTTAAAATAATTTTTTTATTATTTTATTTTATGTGTATGGATATTTTGCCTGAATGTATGTCTGTGTATCATGTGTGTGTGTGGTGCCTGCTGGGACTAGAAGAGGGTGTCAGATTCCCTGTAACTGTCATTACAGTCAATTGTGAGATACCATGTGAGTGCTGGGAATTAAATCCTGGTATTCTGGAAGAGCAACCTGTGATCTTAACCACTAAGCCACCTCTCTATCCCTTAATAATTATTTTAGAGAATTTATTTTGTACCTTATTGTGAAAAAATTCAAAGAGTCTATTTGTGATAAAATCTTCAGGACTTGTTTCTCTGTTGGTGATGGTAAGATGATTTCCCTGGAATACTGCTTCCTCCTCTAGTGTCAGCTTCAGTTTGGATAAACTGTGGTTGCATTTCACTGGAGGCCCAGTGGCAACTCTTTTTGCTGCCCTGGGCTTTCCCAAGTTATGCCTTCATTTTCTATTCCTTTCTGAATAACCAAAAGTCAATCTGCCAACTAAACAATAACCACCATCATCATCATTACTGACACACAGACTAAACTAGTAATTTTTGGAGAAGAAGGTACAGCATTAGTGATGTTTGGAAGTACTCCAGATAATTCTAACCATCGACCAGTGTTAAGTTAGGAAGAAGAGATTTTAGGCTTGGAGCTCTGGTATCTATCTATAAGCTCATTTTGCATAGATTCATTCATAGGGCTAGTACCCATCAAAAAGAGGCTACCAAAATATATCTACTAAAAGACTGTGGGATGTTTCATTCTCATTTAAAATATCTTAGTAGCTGTCATTAAGGAAACAGCATATCAGATTGTTATGTCTTCTCTCCTAAGAACCTGCATTGCTAGGTCTCTCAACATTTGGTATTTAAAATGCCCTTAATTAGTCAATTTCTGTTTAGTGTTCACAAAAATTTTGGTATGTTTTGCAATTGGAATTGATGTTGATTTTAATAATAGTTTGTTTATTATTGAAGTACCAGTATGGAAATAATAAACACTTTTCTCCTTTTATTTAAATCAATAATTAATAGCCAGAGCTTGATAAAATTCAGTCACAAACTCTGGCATTTAGATTAGCTGTTATCTGAAACTTGCACTGACTAATCGATTCTTTTAAAGATCTTACACTGAGTTGCACCATAGTGGATCAAATACTTTTAATTAACTTAAATGAAAGCAGTATCCAGCACCTACCTCTGGCTTCAGAAATTGTTGTGCTGTTCGGTTGTGCAGAAATTGGTTGAACTAAAATTGTGCACATGATTTGATAGAAGGTGTTCAAACTGGTTTTTAAGAAATTAGGATAATTTGAGGAGTCCTAAAGTCTATATTACTTTGGATTAAGTAAGATTTCTATAAAAACTAATTTTGTTTTGGAGAAAACAAAATGTGGCACTGATAGTAACCTTTTGGCCTTGTAAATGAGTGAATTTATTTCTATCAACGATTTGGGTGTAATGATGCATGCTGTATACTTATCATAATGGGATTTAGGGAAGGAAGACCCTAGTATACATGAAATATTACTGAGTCTTTAGTAACTTGGTTGAAGTATTTTGTTTTTTAAATTGTGTACTGGTGTTTTACCTGTATGCATGTCTGTGTACTACCTGTATAATTAGTGCCCACAGAAGCAAGAGGAGGGTATCAGATCCCCTGAACTGGAGTTACAGATTGTTATGAGCTGTATAACTTTGGGTACTGGGAATTGAACTCAGGTTCTCAGGAAAGGCAGCTAATGCTCTTAGCCACTGAGCCTTCTCTCTAGCTTCTTGTTGAAGAATTTTAATAAAATATGTTTTAAAGATTATTAATTATAAAGGTAAAAATTGTTAATATAAGAATCCATCTGTGAAAAGCTGTCATGTGCTTGACAACATTTTGTGTGCTACTTTTTCTGTATCATGTATCAGACTGTATCTTTTTTTTCTTAAGGGTGGTGGTTTTTAGATAGTTTTTTTCTTCTTCTTTTTTTTTCTGTGGAGAAATCTTGAAATCACTCTGTAGAGCAGGATGGCCTTAAATCAAGAAATCTGCCTGCCTCTGCCTCCAGAGTGCTGGGATCAAAGCTATACACTACCACTGCCTGGTCAGACTGTATTTTACTGATTTGCTCATGTCTAGTTCTCATACTAGATATCATTCACATATAGAGCAGGAAATTGTCTTTGTATAGACTTCAGTATATATTTCTTGGCATATGATTGATTCAATAACTATTTACTCAATTGCTTTTGCTTTTTTTATTCTTGAGAATTTCATACATGCATACAATGAAGTATGTTCATATATACCCCTCATTTTACCTCTTCATCTTCCCCATATCTCTCAACATCAGCCACCTAACTCTATATCTCTTTTTCAACACACTAAGTCTAGTTAGTGCTGCTCATATATGTATGGGTACGGGCCATCCACTAAAGCAGAGAATCCTATCTGTGGTCACATACCCCAAAAGAAAGATTTTCCTTCCCCTCAACTCAGCTGTCAATAGCTTCTCATTAATGAGTAAGGTTTGGAGATCATTGATCTCACCTGTGCCTGTATTTTGGCTCACTTGATCTTGTGCAACTCTGTGCTGACATCCATAACTGTTGTGAGTTCATGAGTATGAAGCCCTGTCTTGTCCAGATGACATTTCACAACACTCTTCTCCATCCTCTGACTCTTACATCTTCCTTTTGCCTCCTTTCCCATCATGTTTTCTGAACCTTGGTGGTGGGAAATGTTGATATAAGTGTCTTATTTTCATACCTGTTATACTTCTCTCCTTTTACTGCTGTGTGGTGATATATTATATATTTAATAAAATCAGTCTGGAATATCAGAGAGAGGAAACAGACAATAGTCAGTTCTCACTCAGCCAAATTCTCAGGCCAAACAGGGTAAATGCTATCTTCACAGCTCCTCAGCCTGACTGATTACTTCTACAGAATACATAAATGTCTGACTTCTCCTGCCTTATATTCATCCATCCCATTCCCTACTGCTGACTCAGCTGGTTTACTCTCTGGTTCAACTCTGTATCATAATCCTAGAGTTAGGATTAAGGGTGAGAGCTACCACTGCTTGGCTGTTAGGCCTTGAACTCACAGAAATCCAGAAAGATCTCTGTCTTCTGAGTGACAGGATTAAAGGCATGGTTCACAAATCTTTGACCTTCTTGGCTTGACTGTGGGTGATTCTGTCCTCTGATATTCCAGACTGATTTTATTAAATATACAATATATCACCACATAACTGTTCAGTGCAAAAAGAAGCTTCTCTGATCAAGGTCTAGAGCAGCCCAGGTCTATGGTTGTAAACAGAAATACTTAGCTAGCAGCTTGACAACATGGCTACTTGGTGAAATATCAATATTCTATTAAAGGGAGGTCTTCAAATCAACACAGACTATGGTCATTGCCCCTGAATACCCATCATAACTCTTTGTCATATTGAATAAAACTGCTTACTTATTGTAGAAAAATCATTGTATTACTTTTCTCTTTTTTGGAATGGATGCAATTCGATAATATTTTTTTGTGTCTGAAACTATGAGATGTAGTCAGAAATTTCTGTGTCCTGCCTAACTGGTCCTACAGCCACTTAGTCCCAAAGAAATACACAGAGGCTTGTATTAATTACAAGCTGGTTGGTCTATGCTCAGTCTTATTACTTGCTAACTCTTACACTTTAAGTTAACCCATATTTCTATTTATGTTTAGCCACATGGCTTAGTACCTTTTTGCTCAGTGCAGCATTCTCATCCTGTTTCCTTTGTGCTTGCTGTCATCTGTTGCTCTTCTCTTCTGCTTCCCAGCATTCTCCTAGTCTGATTTCCCTGCCTTTACTTTCTGTCTAGCTACTTCACCAATCAGTGTTTTATTAAGTCAATATATATTTTTTATTTTATTTAATTTTTTTCCCCATGCCCACTACTGCTCTCTCCCCATCCTTTCTTCCAGCTCCCACTCCCCAGGGAAGGCAAGGAATCCCAAGGTAAGTCAATTTGGTCTGGCATATCCAAATTGAGGTAGGAGGAGCTCCTCATCCAAGTATCAAGAAAGGTTATTAAACCAATATTTACAGTGACAAATATTTACAGTGTACAAAAGTATAGTTCCACAGCAACGCAAGTTTAAGTTTGTTAAGTTCATTGTTTTTGAAATGTGTATTGGATTGAGATATGAACTATATTATTAAAATTATCCACTAGAGGATCAATGTTGCTCATAGTAGGTAGTAGTGTGCCCAGGAAAGATTTGAGGTTATTAGATTGCTCTTGGTTTGAATTTGTCACTTTTAAGCTTTGTAATCTGGAGAATATTTTTTAATCTTTAGTAATATTGTACATATCTGTGAAATAGGGATAATACACTAATTGTCATTATTAAGTGGAATGTTAGAAAGCATCTGCTATCATGTCTGAATACAATAATGGCTATGATTTGATAAATTAGCAAAAGGATTATTTTCAGATGGTAAGTGAATTAAAAATGTGTCTCTATTTTCCAAAAAACAATCTCTTCAATTGAATTGGAACCTGTGATTATTTCTTTTAACTTTAATTTTCTGAAAATTAATTTTTGAACTGTTTAAAATGGATATTGTAAAACCTCAGTAGATATTCTTTGTTCTTTGCTGATATGAGATCTTGTACTGAAAGATGAAGCAAAACTGGTGGTTTTTATCCTAGACTCTGCTAGTCCCTATCACCAAACTACCATGCAATTTGGAGCATTTGCCAGTGTTGGCTCAAGACAGGCCAATCGAGACACTAATAGATGCATTTTCTCCCTGAGTACACCCTTGGATCACACATGGAATTCCTATTAATAGCAATGAGAGTTAAACTTGTAAATCCCTTATGCATTGGTGGGAGAATAGACCTTTGAGTTTACTTAGCCATCTTCCAGTTATTTGGCACTTTCCCCATCCCTTGTGAGTTCTCCAACATTTTCATTAAAGGCTTTTCTATTTTCTATTCTGCTTCATTCAGTTTGGGTTGTAATTCATGTTGGCCTGATGCCTTGGCAGCAATGAATGATTCTAATTGCCTCACTATCTATCTAGTCTGGCCTACTCATAAAGCCTTTCAACTTTTCATTCAAGCTTCTGCAGTATCAACTTCATGGGTCACAAACTTCCCACTCATATCTTTTTATTGCATCTTAGCTGCTTACTTCTTGTGTGTTTAAGAAACTCAAGAGATTTCATCACTATTTCATTACTATTACACTACTTATCCTTTTCATAAAATAGTACTGCAGACATACAAGGATAAAGGATGACTTTTGTCCAGACATTGTATCAAAAGATCGGGATACCTTTGTACTGAGTTAACTGTAATTTGGGATAAGAAATGAGAAAGAGCATTTTAAATGTTATTCTTATTTATTCTGATTCTGATTTTGCTATATTTTAAATTACACATTTTTTCTTTTCTCTTTTTTTGGTTCTGGCAATAGACCTAGCATGAGGATTACAATAATAACTGAAAACAAAGAGCCTGTTTGAACCTGATTTTCTGGCAGATGGGAGGATACTGCAGCACTCTATGTAGTGCTGGTGTTATGTTGATTCTGTGTGGTAAGCTTTTTGTTTTGAAGATTTTATGGGGGCCTTTTTATATGCTAAAAGTTGTAAATGGGCTGGGGAGATGGGTCAGTGGGTACAAGCATTAGGACTTGACTTTGGATTCTCAGCATCCATATAAAAGCCAGAGCTTCAGAATGAATCTGAAACCATAGCATTGAGAATGGGGATTGCTACAAAAAGATCCCTTGTACACCCCAGCAACCAGCCTAGCTGAGAGAAAATGGCAAGCTCCAGGTTTAGTGAGAGACTCTGCCTCAATAAATAAGATGGAGAATAAGAAAGACAATTGAAAAAAAAAAGATACTTGACATATACCACCCCTCCACACACACATACCTATGCACACAGCCTAAAATGTTTAAAAGATTATGAATTATTATTAAGAAATTGTGTTACCTTTTGCTATATTCGTTCTCATTTTTAAAAAGTGTTTATATGCATTTTATATGCATGAGTGTTTTGGCTGCATATATGTAAGTGCACCATGTGTATGGAGAGGCCTCAGATGTCAGAAGAAGGGTATCTGATCCCCTGGAACTGGAGTTACTAATGGTTGTGAGCTGTCACGTGGGTGCTGGTAACCAAACCTTGATCTTCTGCAAAAGCAAAAAGTGCTTTTAACCCTTGAGTCATCTCTCTAAATGTCCCTTTTCCTTCTTGAGAAAAGCTTTCACAATTTTCTGGCAAGTAAAGAACTTGCTATGTAGATCTTGTCAGTCTTGAACACTCAGAGATCCACCTGCTTCAGTGTCCTGTGTGCTGACATTAAGATGTGTACCACCACACCAGACTCTTCTTTCTTTTTAAAATAACACCTCTTCTGTCTTCTTCCTTCCTTCTCTTTTACTTCCCTTCCTCCCATCTCTCTTTTTCTTTCTTTATGTCTTGTATCCTATATTGGCCTTGAGTTCATGGAAATCCTCTGCCTCTCCAGTGCTGGGACTGCAGGTGTGAGCCTTCATACTCTGACTTTACCTCATTTTTATTTAGATTAAAAATATTCTTATTTTAAGAAATTTAAAATGTTATATAAAACTGTTATAACATCCCCACATATCTATCCACTAAAAAATTTTGGGACATTTCTTAAAATCTGTTCAGAATTGAAAGTGTAACTAAAATATCATATATACATATTATATATATGGAAGAAAAATGTTATCAAAGCCTGGTGACAACTGCACCACAAGAAACCCAGGTTTAGAGCTAGAGAGATATCCCAGTGGCAGAATGTTTGCCTACCACTTGTAAGGCCTTGGGGCCAATCCTCCATACTGAAAATAAAATCATGATTTATAATGAATTGCAATCATCATAGACCAAAGATGAAATACTTTGATAACTCTAATAGATTGAAATACATCAAATATATCTAAGTCTGTGCAAAATAAAATACATCATTGTTCCCTACATTATTTTGAGCTGGCAAATAAGTGAAAAAAATTAATTGGTTGATTGATTAATTCCTCTTATAACCAAATATGAAGATGATACCTTTTATAACTGTTTTAGTAAATAAATGAATGATTGATATAATTTTTTATATCTTACATTGAAAAATCAAATAAACTTTCTTAACAATAAAAATCTTGGCTGGTAGAAACAGTACAAACATCTCTTTTCGCTGGCAGAGACAGAGACAGAGAATCAAATATTTTAGAAACAGGCACTATCACCTAAAAATCAGGGTACTCCCCAAGGCCTTACAAGTGGTAGGCAAACATTCTGCCACTGGGATATCTCTCTAGCTCTAAACCTGGGTTTCTTGTGGTGCAGTTGTCACCAGGCTTTGATAACATTTTTCTTCCATATATATAATATGTATATATATGATATTTTAGTTACACTTTCAATTCTGAATAGTATGTCTAAATCACATTTCCCACCCAGCATATATTTTCTAATGAGCCAAACTTCATTGGAAATTAGAAACTACAATATAGATACGAACGGTCATTGCTGCCAGACTAGTCTTTTTAGGGACCTTGCCAAGGAATTGTATACACATAAACATAAATATGTGGTGATATATTGTGTATATAATAAAGATTGCCTTAAGATAAGAGGACAGAGCCAGCCACAGAGTTAGCCATAGAGGTCAGGCAGTGGTGGCAGATGCCTTTAAGCTTAGCACTGAGGGGCAGAGGCAGAGATTTATCTGTATCTCTGTGAGTTCAAGGCCACACTGAGCTACTTGAGATTAATTCTGTCCAGGAGAGAAACAGAGCCAGACAGTGGTGACATATACCTTTAATCCCAACATTTGGGATCCCATGCTTTAGTTCCCTGTACTTGGGAAGCACACATGCCTTCCTATTTCAACCAATGCCAGCACTAGCATGGTTGAAATGGGAAGTGATATGACTGGGCAGAAAAAGGGAGGAGACCTGAATTTGGCCCTTCCATTTCAGCTTTGTGGTTACCTTTGCTTCCCCCATTCAGTCTGAGGATTCATGGAGACAGGATCTACCCCTTTGGGCTGAAGAGTTGACTAGGTGAGAAATGGCTGTGGTTGATTCCTTATTCTCTCTGATCTTTTAGCATTTGCCCCCATATCTGGCTCCAGGTTTTTAATATAAGGTCAATTAGGATTTCTGTCACATAAATACATCACACACATATGTAATGAGATTACAAAGTAAATGCATCACAGAATTGTGCTGATATTTCTAACTTTAATAGAGGATTGTATAGTTTTTTATTTAACCATCTTCAATTTAAAATTTGTATCATCTCTTTCATTCTGGAAACCTGTTTCCTGTATCAGCAAGAGGATTACTTAGTTCATTTTCTCATCAATGCACTTAAAAGCCTTGCAAAACAAAACCAATATGTCCATTTAAAACATCTTACTATCTCTGTGCAGTTCCTTTTAATTCTAGTCTATTAAGTATATGTAGAAAAACTGCTGTAATTTAAGACAACATGGAGTGTTTTTCTCTTTGAAGCTGTGCTACTAACTGGTACTTTAATGTTATAATGGCTTCCTTAGAAGTTCCATGTTTTAGGAGCCCAGGAGTATATTATCTTATATGGCAAAACAAACTGAAAAGAAAAAGGGGGAGGGCTGTTGTAGATGTAGGTGTGTTACTTTTGTTTATGTTGCTTTTGTTTAACTCTGTGAAGCTGTATTATTGTACCTGTATAAAATACCTGATGGTCTGATAAAGAACTGAACAGTCAATAGCAAGAAGGGAGAAAGGACAGGTGGGGCTGGCAGACAGACAGAATAAATAGAAGGAGAAATCTGAGAGAAGGGAATAAAGAGCAAGAGAACAATGAGAGGAGGATGCCCGGGGCCAGCTACCCAGATAAATATACTACAAGCCACAGAGTAAGAAACAAAGAAAGGCATATAGGAGAAGAGAAAGAAAAACCCAGAGGCAAAAGATAGATGAGGTAATCTAAGTTAACAAAAGCTGCCTAGAAACAAGCCAAGATAAGGCAGGCATTTGTAATTAAGATAAGAAACCTTTATTGTGATTTTTTGGAAGCTTGGTGGTGCCTCCCCCGCCCTACACTAAAGGAATGACTTTTTTTTTTGTATTGTGTAGGTGGCTTCAGTGTAATATCAAGGATTCTTAGGAATACAAGGATGAGAAAGAATTAGAGGTAGCAGTGATGTGATATTAGAACTTGGCCTACCTTTGATGGCTCTGGAGATGGAAGTGAGTGTCAGCAATATTTGGTACTATCTTTGTATGAACAAAATATATAGGTCTGGTAGTCAATTGTTTTTATTGGAATTATACATAGTAATCCATTTGCCAAAGAAAACATACTGCATTATCATTTCACAGATGGATAGAGGATTGTTAATGGTTTACAACCATCCCCATGCACTGATGTGTATACTATAGGGCAGGTTAGTGAACAGTTTGTGGGAGGCAGTCCTTTCAGGTCATTGAGCTTGGTGGCAAGTGTCTTTACCTGTTTATCTATCTCACCACCCTGAGAGGTTTATTTATCAGAAACAAGCAGCCTGTTCTTCAGTTTTAGCATGTTTAATGATTATTATGAAAAATTATTGAGCAGCAACTCATTTGTGCTGACCTCCCCCCCCACCACAGCTTTCATTTTCCCACCATGCTAACTTGAGTCTCCAGCTTCTATGCCTTCCTTGGGTGAGATGGCACAGTGAAATATAGAAATATTTGTGAAAGTCAACGAGACAGTGGGGCAGCTAGCAATGGCTTATGGAAGAGACCACATATTGTGTACAACTAAGCCTAAATTGTGTGTCTCTGACTCAGCTTTCCCAATACTTGTAGTCACTCCAGCACCACCAATGTGAGAAAAGTGGCATGCAGTGGTCCTACCTAATTGTAGCTATATTACTTCTGTAAACCTTACAAAATGATAGATACTGCCTTGTAAAATCACTACTAAACTTGTTGGAATAGATATTGTATTAGTTTCCTGTTGCCATAGTGCCAAGTAACAGACATGATTGCCTAAATCAACCTACATTTATTACCATTCAGGTCTGGAACTCAGAAGTATGAAAGATTTTCACTAGTCTAGAATTAAGGTTTTGTCAGAATTATATTTCTTCTTGAGACTGTCTATGGAAAGTTCTCTTTCTTTGCCCTTTATTTTATCCTGAGGAAGCTGTCTTACCTGACGGCTCTTTCCTCCCCCTTTTCTTTTCTTTTTTTTAACAGGCTCAAATCACTTTTATTTTCCTTATAAAACCCTTATGTGGTGGCCACAGCTGGAGCCTGGGTCCTCTGAACAGAGACTCTTGTGTGGGCTTTCACAAGATGGTCAGTGAATTCCTGATAAGGAGACTTGGTAAACACAGTCTCTTTCCAGAGGTCAGGGGTCAGGTAGCTGTAGGTCTTAGAGATGGCATCAAAGGTGGCCTTGGCAAAGTTGCCCAGGGTGGCAGTGCAGCCCCTGGCTGATGTGTAGCAGTCATCAATACCCGCCATCATCAATAGCTTCTTGGGCACAGGAGCAGAGATGATGCCAGTGCAGACGCACCAACACAGAGCCACATCGGCCTGTCACTTTACAGGGAACAGTGTGGGGCTTGCCGGTCTTGTTCCCCCAGTAGCCTCTCCGCACAAGGACAGTGGAAAGCTTGGCCAAGATGATGGCCCCTCGGATGGCAGTGGCTACCTCCTTGGAGCACTTAACACCAAGCCCAACATGACCGTTGTAGTCCCCAATAGCGACAAAAGCCTTAAACCTGGTCCTCTGGCCAGCCCGAGTCTGCTTCTGCACTGGCATGATCTTTAGAACTTCATTCTCTAGGGATGCACCCAGGAAGAAATTGATGATCTCCAATTCCTTAATGGGAAGGGAGAACAGGTAGATCTCCTCCAGAGACTTGATCTTCATGTCCTTAACCAAACGGCCCAGCTTGGTGACGGGGACCCACTCCTTGTCTTCGGTTTTACCTCCATGAACCCCGCAGCCTCAACTACGGCCACGGCCTTGACCCCAACCACGGCCCCTAAGACCGCTGCCGAATCCTCCACGGAAGCCGCCGCGGCCTCCTAATCCTGGGCCCCCCGGGTCCTCCGGGCCCTCCCGCTGCACCGGCGTCATCGGCCATTTGGTGTTTTCTCGAGGAAAAAGAAGAAGCTCCTCTCCTTTTCATAGGAAATGGGTAACGTTTGATTTGGTTCCTCCTGCATCTTTTTTTTTTTTTTTTTAAACAAAGGTTCTTGTGGTTATAAATATATTACAGGATAATTCTTCATCTCAAGGTTTGCCAAATTTGCTAGACCATTTTCATCAGGTAAGGCAACATCCTCAGTAACGCTGTAAGTAGGGATGGACACCTGTGGGAAGGCGTTGGTCAGCTTGCCATTTGCCAAGTGCAGAGCCATGAAATAAAGGGAATTGCCATGTCCTTGTATTTCCTTTATTTAAAAGATTAAAAAATTACTTGGATGTATATGTGTCTCTGTGAGGATATATGCATGTGTATTGGAATGCCTTTGAAGGGCAGAAGTAGATACCCTGGAACTGGAGTTGCAGATGATTGTGAATCACCTGACAAGGGTGTTGGGCACCAAACTGGAGTCCTCTACAAGAGTAGTACTTGTTCTGCTTGCCCCTCATATTTTCTTTACATGGGTACTGTTAAATGATCTCCTAAGTAGTTTATAGTTTTATCATAGTTATAAGTAACTTATTCCTATGTCTAGATGTTCTTAATGGTGTAATGAAATTACTTGTTTTGATATTGTTCTCCTGTATTTAAAAGGTGCATGTAATTATTGCTTTTTTTCACTAGCTATGTAACTATATTATAAACAAAAGATTGTCTTGTGTTTTCCTAATTGATGGTTCATTTTTCTTTTTGCATTTGTAATTTGTACCCAATGCCCAGACTTTTCTAAAAATTTTTATTAGTTTAGTTCCAGATTGCTATTAGATTTTTTTCATAGCAACATGTCTCTTCTATTTCAAGAATTCTTATTTAGCACTTGTATTACATATTTTTTTTTTGTCAATCTGTTATAGTCTACATGGATAATTAGGGGTTAGTTTTGCCCCTAAAGAACATTTGCCCATGTTGGGAGGCATTTCAAGTTTTTACAACTAGGGAGAAAAAAAATGCTAGAATCTAGTAGATAGAAGCTAGAGATGTGGTTAAAAATTTCGTGTAGGTGATTCACACTGCTAAGTTTGGGAAGGTTCATTGATTACCAGGGCACTTCCACTCTTCAAGCTTTTTAAAAGTCTCTCTCTCTCTCTTTTTTTTTTTAAACAACAACTTTATTTGCCTTGGTGTTTGCCTGGAACTGGGAACTGGAACTACAGACAGTTGTGAGCTGCCATGTGGGTGCTGGGAATTGAACCCGGGTCCTCTGGAAGAGCAGTCAGTGCTCTCAACCACTGAGCCATCTCTCCAGCCCCTTAAAAGTCTCTTAAGTCATCATTCTGATCCAAATATTATATCCTCGGATGACTGCAGTTTGTCATAGAGTTTCTGTATTATTTATGGATCTGCAGGTATCTTTATTATGCTTAGAAAGAGGATGGTATAATTTTCGTCGCAAATAACTTTAAAAAATATCTTGGCTAGGTATTGGATCTTTGAGCTGCATTACTTATTATGTTAATATTGTATTCTATTTTCTAAAGTTTTTTGAGTTTTTCATTTGATATGTAAACAACATCTTCTTTAGCTCTGAATTTCGTAGGTATTTCATCCATCTTCAAACTTGAGATGTTTGTATTTTGTTCCTTCTTTAGGTTCCTTTATTATTCTTTCCATGAACTATTTTAATTTACTTGTAAATGGTTTCCCTTCCCCAGGAGAAGGACCTTTTAGTTTTCAAAGTTCTTAAATGCTGTAAATATTTAACTTATTGGCATTTTGATTATAAACATTTTAATTATTTAGTCTGTTTTCTATGTTTATAAGCTTTCTCCTCATGAATTTTTGAGTTTGTGTGTGTTTTGTGGTTCTTCTTTTGTATTTGCTTTTGAGATAGGATTTCTCTATGAAACAGCCCTGGCTGTCCTGGAACTCACTCTGTAGACCAGACTATTCTTGAACTCATGGAGGTTAGCCTGCCTCTGCCTTTGAGTGGTGGGACTAAAGGATGTGTTCTACCATCTACTGAGCCAAATATAAGGCCCCTTTAAATTTTACTACTTAAAAACTAGCGAAATGATTTGTGCCTAATGAAATGCATAGACTTAAAAGTACATATTTCAAAATTTTGGGAGATGTATATGTTTATATAACTCACATCCTATTAAGATACAGGACATATCTTTTTAATGATTTTAGGAAGATTCTCTTGTCCCTCTCCAGATGTTTTCAAGATTTCCCCCTTTCCAGTCAACTAGTCTTTGAATTTATTGGTTGGTTTTCTGGCCTGTTCTGGAACTTCATGTAAACAGGTTTGTCTATGAATGTTGCCTGTGTGAAGAGTTTGATTTTTTTTTTCAGTGCTAAAGATTTAACTCAGGGCCTTGCACAACTGTGGTAGGCATTCTAATCTGCAACAGTAGCTCATTTTTCCTTTTATTATTTGTTTGTTTGTTTGTTTAGTCTTTCCAGTGCTGAGCACCATACACAAATATTTAGGTTTCTTAGTTAGGGTTTCTATTGCTATACACCATGATCAAAAGCATCTTGGGAGAGGAAAGTGTTTATTTCATCTTACAATTTGCAATTCATCCAGGGAAGTCAGGGCAGAAATCAGCTGAAGGCAGGAACTGATGCAAGGGACCACGGAGAGGTGTTTCCCACTGATTTGCTCAGCCTGTTCTCATGCCATCCAGGCCAACTTGTCCAGGGATGAGCTGAACCCTCTCACATCAATTAGTAATTAAGAAAATGCACTACAGACTTGCCAACAGACAATCTTACCGAAGCATTCTTCTTCTTCTTTTTTTTAATAGTTACGAGTTCCTCTTCCCAAATGACTAGCTTGTGTTAAGTTGACCAGAGTTTTTAATAAGGCAAAAACTCTATAGCCAAGCAACATCTCCAGCTTGGATTCTTTTTATTGTTGAATAATCTACTGTATGGATATATCTCAACTTACTATTTTTCTAGATATTTAATATCTGGATATTATTTTATTATTATTTTGCTATTTTTGTGCTGTTTATAAATAAGTTCCCTACAAACATGTTGATATTTGTGAGCTGAACAGTGGTGGTGCACACCTTTAATCCCAGCACTTGGGAGACAAAGCGGGTGAATCTCTGGGTTCAAGGCCAGCCTGGCCCACAGTGGGAGTTCCAGGACAGTTATGACTACATAGAGAAACCCTGTTCTCAAAGAACAACAACAAAAGAGACATTTTGTGGATGTATGTATTCTTTTATCTTGGCCAAAACAGTAGAAGTGGAATTCTTGATTTTATAAAGGCAACCAAAAGAATTTCCAAAGTAGTTTTATTTCTAAAGCTGTGTGTAGCATCAATTCTGATCGTAATGAAAGAGACTCAGAGCCACATATCGGGAAAGACTGAAATATCAGAGAGAGGAAACACCAGTCAAATCTCACCCAGCTGTCTTCCAGCTTCCTCAGCCTGGCTCCTGGTCGATTCTAATTGCTGCTATTATCCTAAACCTGCCTTAAATACCCTTTTGTATCCTATGCAGGTTAGGATTAAAGGCATCATCTACTCTATTTGGTAGTTCAGGCTTGAACTCACAGAAACACAGAAAGATCTCTATCTCTGGAGTTTTGGGATTACAGGTGTAGGTTACCACTCCCAGCTTTTTCTGTGCTGGGATTAAAGTGTGTGTCATTGAAGCCCAGCTGTTTGACTTTGATCTAGAAGTCCTGGAGCTATCTCTGCCTAAATTTGACTGTGGGTTGATCTCTTGATATTCCATGTTTTATTAAATATGTAACATATTATCACAGCTGTGGTAAATCTATAGCATACAGAGGCTTGTGTAATAATACTGTAGCTATTCATTATATAGGGCCTCCTTTAATTTATACTAGCAGTATTTTGTATAAATCTTGAACATATTATGTCAAATTTATTATTATCCATTTTATTTTCTAAATGATATTGATTTCAAACATACATTATCAAGTTACTTATTTCAAATAAAGAATAAAATGCCAACAAGTTTCATACTTATGAAATTCATTTCATTTACTAACTCTTATAGCTGTTCTTTTTTTTACTTATTTTATGTGAATTCATGTTTTGTGTACATGTATTTAAGTACACTGCATGCATAGTGATGCCTTAGGAGTACAGAAGAGAGATCTGGAGCTCCTGGAACTGTAATCATAGATGGTTATAAGCTACCTTGTGGGTCCTGGAAACCTGGATAATCTGTAAGAACAGCAAGTAGTCTTAACCATTGAACCATATTTCCTGCCCTGGTTTGTTTGTGGAGGTTAGATGACTCGCCTAGAACTGTTGTGAGATACATGTGAATTGTGCCTGGGTCCTCTGCAAGTGCAAGTGCTCTTATCCTTGAGACATCTCTCCAGCCCCTGGTTGTTTATTTCTTAATGAGGGGATTTTCTATATACTTATTATCATATTATCATAATGCACAAACTACATTTTTACTGTCTTTTATTTTCTGTACAACTTTAACTTCATTTATTATTCTATTTGTGGTTATCTGAGTATGAGGTTGTAAAAATAAGTAGTGAAAAACCTTGGTGTTTTTTTTTCTGATCTTAGGGTAAAATTACCCATTCTCTTAGAAAATATGATATTTATTGTATGCTTTTGATAGATGCTCTTTAATGATTGGGTGAAGAAATTTTACCTGGTTTACTAGATTAGGAAATTTTGAGTACATATTAAATTTTCTCAGATGCTTTTTTTGCACCAATTTAGGTGACAGTGTATTTTATTTTATTTTTTGCTAGTGTAATGGATAGCAACTGAATTTTAGTTAACTGATCCTGTAGTGCTGTATTGTTCGTAGTTTATGCTTTGAGTTTCAATTCGTTAATATATTACTAATATATTTTTGTGTCTAAAATTATAAATAATATTAGTATAATATTTTCTTATGAGTTTTATTTATTTTGTTTTTACTTATGTATACTTGTATGTATATGTTCATTAAATACCTGTGAAGGCAGAAGAGGGTATTGGGTGCCCCTGGAGCTAGAGTTACATGTATTATATGAGCTGCCAGACTTAGGTGTTAGGAACTGAACTCTTGTCCTATGCACAAGTAGAAAGCACTTTTAACCGCTGAGCCACCTCTCCATTCTTCTCTACCACCATGCTTTTAAAATCTAGATTTAGTACTGAGGAAATGCTGTTATTGTAAAAGGGCTTTTCTCTACATTTTGAATTTTGGGTTTGTGAGACTGAGATTAATATTGGCAATATTTCTTTTTAAAAATATATTTTTTTATTTGTATGTCTATGGTCATGGAACCCAGCAGAAGGCATTGGGTACTCTTGAACTAGAGTTACAGGCATTTGTGAGTCATCTTGTAGATACAAGGAACTGAACCTGAGTCCTTTGGAGGAGAAGCAAGTGCTCTCTCTTAACTGCTGGGCCATGTTTTTCAACCCTTTGGTATTATTTCTTTCTTAAAATTTTAAAATAGCATTCACTATTGGAGCTATATCACCCTGGAATTATTTTTATGAAGAAATGGTTTATAAAAAGATATCTTATGAATATAGGAAAACTCACATGTCAAATGCATTTTTAGTTTCGGTAACTTTCATCTTTCAAAAAATTATTTTCCTTAATTAAACATTTCTTTAAATGTATTGCCATAAAATTGTGTATGCTATTTCAGTCTTTTAATTAGTTTTAATATCTATAGTAATGAAAAATAATGCTAAAGTCAGTAATTTGTATTTTCTCTTTCATTCTGGATGGAATTTTATCAATTTTATTGATCTTTCAAATATTTACCTCTTAATTTAGTTAACTCATTATTTAAAAATTATTTTATTTTAATTTAATTTTGTGCATGTGTTTTGCCTGTATGCATGTCTGTGTACCACATCTGTGCCTGGTGCCCAGTGAGACCACAATATGGCATTGAATCCTTTGGGTTAGGGCTTATAAACAGTTTCAAATTGCCATGTGGGTGCTGGGAATCAAACCTGGGTCCTGTGCTAAGAGCAGGTAGTATTCTTAACCATGGAACCATCTCTCCAGCTCCTAATTAGTTATTTTATCTTACTATACCATTATTTCATATTTGATATTGTTGGAGAGCAACCTGATTTGGGGATAGGAGTCCAAGTTGCCTCTATGCTCAGGGTCCTGTTTTTTCCTCTTGGGGGTGGGAGAAAAGATGGCAAGAAAGCAACAACACAGCCTCCAGGGACAAGTTGTAAACAAGCAAGTCCACTTTTACTATGGAAGGGAAGAACTTGAATACTTTTTTCCCAGACCCTTCCCCAGCCAGGGGAAAGGGCTTTGATTTGCCCATTGTGACTTCAGGCAGTGGTCTCTCACTAGTATAGGAATGTCGTATCTGGACTCAGTCCTTATGGCGGTCCCTAGGCTCAGACCCTAGGTTGACTTTTGCAGACCTGCTTAGGAGCACATGTTTTAAAGCACTAGTTATCACCAGTTTGCACTGATTGAGGCCAGGCTGGTCTTCAGGGCCTCATAGAAGCCACTACATATCCACCCTTTTCTTTTTTATTTGTGAGACATGCTCAGTGGGAGCGAGAGTGCTTTGCCCTGACCTCATTGACCCCATTTCAGGAGGGCTAAGCATTTTGGACTGTATCTATCTTAGGTTGGCTTGCCAAACAAGTTCTTACCCATCTCTGGAAATAACCCTCCACTAGCACCATATCTGGAGAGCAATATGGGTGGCAGGCTTAGGCAGTAGCCTTTTGAATCTTAGTAAACAATGCATGCATTACCTCTCTAGGAGGGCTTTGCTTTGGGTATCTAAGGGCCATTAAAACCTGAATGATCCCCTTGGTGACAGCTTTTTGCTGATGAATATGCTGTAGGAGATACTTAAATAAAAAAAATAAAAAGAGAGTCCCAGCACACTCTGTAGCAGGGGCAGATAAAGTCTGCCTGTCACCATACCCACAGCTCCTGCTGAGGGAATTTGCATGGCTACCCACCTCGACTTCGAACTGAGGGAACAGATAACTACAGGGATCCCTGAAGGACAGACTCAGACCCCGCCCAGAGGTGAGGAGGGGTCACCAGGCCCAAGCGCCTATATCCCAGCAAGTGAGGGAGAGTTGAGCTCCCATTGGTTCTGGGACCAGGTGCTGTCTGCAGAGTAAGTCCCAGTGAACTCTGTAGCAGGGGCAGATAAAGTCTGCCTATCACCATACCCACAGCTCCTGCTGAGGGAATTTGCATGGCTACCCACCTCCACCTCCAACTGAGCGAACAGATAACTTCTGGGGTCTCTGAAGGGCAGATTCAGACCCTGCCCAGAGAGGTGACAAGAGGCACAAAAGCCCGAGTGCCACAACTGACCAGGAGCCATCTAATCATGAACCACTGAAGTCATAGGCAAACGTCAGCGCAAAAAATTACATAATAATACAAAGAACAACATAGTAACTCCAGAAGAGAGTGGCGATCTTACAAATACAAGACCTAAACTGAGCAATGAAGAGGAAACAGAAGGAAGCAACACCAAAAATTCCTTTTTGATGATCATCAAAGCTCTCAAAGAAGATATGAAAAAAAGCCTTAAAGAAATAGAAAAAAATACAAACAAAAAATTGGAAGAGATGAACAAATCTATGAAAGAAACATGCCAGGAACTAAAAGCTGAAATGGAAGTAATAAAAAAGGCACAAAATCAGGAAAAGATGAAAATAGAAAATCTGAAGAAAAAAGCTAGAACCACAGATACAAGCATAGCAAACAGAGTTCAAGAGATGGAAGATAGAATCTCTGAAGTGGAAGACTCAGTAGCTCAAATAGATATATCAGTCAAAGAAAATTGTAAAACTAAAAAAGCCATAACTCAAAATGTTCAGGAAATCTGGGACACCATGAAAAGACCTAATTTGAGAATAATAGGAATAGAAGAAGGAGAAGAATACCAGCCGAAAGGCACAGATAATGTTTTCAATAAAGTCATAGAAGAAAACTTCCCTAACCTGAAGAAGGAAATGCCTATAAAGATACAAGAAGGTTACAGAACACCAAATAGATATGACCCCCCAAAAAAGTCAGTACGCCACTTTATAATCAAGCCACAAAACATACAGAACAAAGAAAAAATTTTAAGAGCTGCAAAAGAAAAGGGCCAACTTACATATAAAGGCAGACCCATCAGAATAACGCCTGACTAGTCAGTGGAAACAATGAAAGCTAGAAGGGCTTGGTCAGAAGTTATACAGACACTAAAACAGCATGGCTGCCAAACTAGAATACTATACCCTGCAAAATTATCAATCACCATAGATGGAGTAAACAGGTATTTCAGGACAAAGTCAGACTGAAAGAATATCTATCTACCAATCCAGCACTACAGAGAGTATTAGAGGGAAAATTCCAACCTAAGGACCTCAGATAAACCCACAAAATCACAAACAATAATTCCACAGAAGAATACCCTAGAGAAAGGAAATACAAACAAGTTACTACCAAAAATGGCAGGAAATATGAATCAATGGTCACTATTTTCCCTTAATATCAATGATCTCAACTCTCCTATAAAATGTCACACACTAACAAGATGGATACAACAACAGAAGGCATCCTTCTGTTGCCTACAAGAAACACACCTCAACTGCAAAGACAGACACAGACTTAGAATAAAGGGTTGGGAAAAGATTTTCCAGTCAAATGGTCCTAAGAAACAAGCAGGGGTTGCAATCCTAATATCTAACAAAGTAGACTTTAAGCTAAAAGCAATTAAAAGGGACCAAGATGGTCACTACTTATTCATCACAGGAAAAATTGGTCAAGAGGAGATTTCAATCTTAAATATTTATGCCCCTAATATAA